>JARYHS010008964.1:665777-764985 GCA_031002005.1 Vandiemenella viatica | reverse complement strand
TTTGGGAGTAACAGTACAAAGGAACATGAAATGGGACTTACATATTTATACGTTAGTAGGCAGAGCTAATTCTAGGCTGCGGTTCCTAGGTCAAATCTTGAAAAATTGTAATGAACAAACAAAGGAGATAGCGTACAAATCTCTTGTGCGTCCACATTTGGACTACTGTTGAGCCATCTGGGATCCGTTTCGTAAGGGGTTGCTCGAAAGTATAGAGAAAGTACAGAGAAGAGCCGCTCGATTCGTGACCGCTTGCTACAGTCCTTATGAAAGTGTCACAGAACTGATTAGTAGACTAGGCTTGGAGTCTCTGGTAGATAGACGACACACGTTTCGTATAAACTTATTGGTAAACATGCGTATTCCCACTTCCACTTACAAGTGTAGTGAAACACTTCGTCCACCAATCGAGTTGGGTCGAAATGACAGGAAAGATAAAATTAGAGAAATAAGGTGCTGCACTGATTCTTATATGAATTCTTTTTTCCCTCGTACCATTAGGGATTGGAACGCACAACAAAGAGATTAGGTTTGGTGCTGAGCACGCTCTGCCACCCACAGTTTTGTGAATTGCAGATTATATATGTAGATGTAGATGTAGACCAGTATATGTCTTGCACACTGCCATGCCCCTCTTCACCCTCCTCCTGTCTTCCAATGGATCTTATTTCCAGCTCCTTTATCATATCAGTTAGTGAGATTGTTCGGAGGAGTCTCCGGAGACAATTCTCGAAGCTCCTCTTTTCACACCCTCCAACTCCTGTATTTGATACACAAAATGTATGTTCCACACCACACTACCATATTCAAGCAATGGTCTGACCAAAGCTATGTAACACAGCTCCTTCACTCCTCTGGTACATTCCTTCATCCCTCTTTTATGGAGATTTTGAATACTTTTCCTAAGTCCTTACAATGTGTCCTGCCAAGTTGAGCTAATTACTAAAGCTGCGTATCCACTACGCGTGGCAAACCCTCGAACACTGGCTCACGCGGCGATACCTGGCACCAAGCCAGGTATCGCCGCGCGAGCCAATGTTCGTGGGTTTCTGTTGCCAAGCGTGTCTGCCGCGCGCGGCAATGCAACACAGCCAGAGTTGCGCGGCAAGCAATGCAGGCACAGTCAGTTTCACGTGCACGAGCAGCTGCCGCCTTCATTGTGATGCATCACATAATACGCAAGAAATCTAAACGAAAAATGCTTTGGTGGATGAAGATATTGTACGTTAATAGAATGCAATATAATGTGAGACTAATGTAAGATATGAGAAATGAAGCCATTGAAGATACAATAAAAAATTTTTTACAAAAATGACTATTGTAGAGTTCCTGTTCTTAAAATCATTGATTGAGCCTAGTGTGAATAAAGTGAACACTAAGTTTCGAGACGCGATTTCAGTTACAGAAAGACTAGCAATAACTTCAAGATTTCTAGCAACAGGAGATTCATTTACAAGCCTGCAATACCTTTTTCGAGTGTCGAAACAATCTATTTGCTGATCTTGTCTCCGTCCATGCATCGTCCCTCGGCGTTTTGTTGTGGTAATCTGCACATTTACTGCTCCACAAAAATTCTTTCGCACCATACAGCTGTATTAGAAATCTACACTTTTCGTTGTTCATGGCAGTAAACTGTCGCTGTGCTGCGCTAGCCAGCTCAAAGAAAGACACCGCCGTCCCAACTGCGCGCGAGCCTTTGCAGCGCGCCTAGAGTCCGACAGAGAATTGCTCGCAGCGCGGCATGTTCGACCGCACCAATGTTCGAGCTGGCTCGCGTGGCAACAGTGTATCCATTATGCGCGGCTGCCGCGCTAGGCAATGTTCGAAGGTTTGCCGCGCGTAGTGTATACGCAGCTTCAGTGTTATTCCAAGATATTTATACTTCAAGTAACGAGCTGTTCATTCCCCACCAATAATAACCAATCTTTAATTTTTTTTAACTGTGTATCTAATAATGTGACTATTTTTTGCGTTTATCTTCATCCAAAGTTGACTTACCGAGTCAAGTTTACCACAGCAGCTGTTCACAACCTTATCGTGTTTTGTTCCTCTTCTATAACATTACGTCTGGTACAAACGAAGTAGCTTCTGACAGTAAACCACTAGCACAATCATTCATCAGATTAAGGGATGGCAATAGTCCAAATACGCAACCTTGTAGCGCTCCCATTTTCATATCCCCCTTTTTTTGCGCTGCATTTCCTACACAAACCCTATGCTTTGTATATTTTAAAAGTTTCTCTATGTAGCTAGTTCCTTGTTCATTCACTCCAATGGTTTTACATTATCTACCACCATTTTATGCCTCACTCTGTCAAATGCCTTAGAAAGAGCTTATGTTACACAGTCAGTTTTGCATCCCTTTTCAATTACTAACTAAATATCTTGTATATTACCCACTAACCGAGATTGGTCAGTATATCCTTGCATAGAGGCTCAGTCAGTCACACAGCGGACGAGGCGGAAAGTCTGACTCAGTGCGTCAGTTACACGACACTCGCCATACTGAGTGCAGGAACGTTAGATTAATCCGCCCCATTATCAAAGTTTGTTAATACCGGTAAACTTTTCTCTGATGCTGTCCCTTGAAATTTCCCTATACATTTACTTCCGCATTTCCATAGAAAAATTTTATTGCCTTCTTTCCTACCGTTAAAGTCCATTATTTAGTGCCCAGAATGTGGTTCAGACGCTACAGACACAATATTCAAGCAGTCGTCCGACCAAAGTTGTGTACGTGAATTCCGTCATTTTGTGTTACATCCCCTCACTACTCTCCAAAAATGAAGTATCTTCAAACCTCGTATTATATGGTAACGCATATTGGTGTTAACATTATTGAGTCTTCGTTTTGTTAAGTTTGCCATTTAGGTTGACTGGCATAGTGTGTGACAGCAGGGCCGGCGTTTCGTGTTAGGCCCGGGTGGGTAGTCAGGCAAGAAAAGGGGGGGGGGGAGGTCCCTGAAATATCTTACTTAAAACAATAATAGTAATAACCATGGAATCAAATTCTTAAGGGGAATTTATAGGAGTAGAAACTAGAAAATGAATTTGAAAATTCATCATAATATTTATTCATTAATATATTTATTAAATATATTTTACCAGTGTACAAAATATTTATTATTTTTTAAAAATTTACTATTAATCAGTATTAATTGCGCAATGCAAAAACTGTACTGCGCTTTGCTTGCTTGAAAATGAAACGATTCAATATTTTTTCCAAAACAGTTTCGTCAGTAAGGTTGCTATATACATGTAATATAGCAATGTTATTTAATCGATCTTGCAACATTGTCGATCTTATGTAACTCTTGAGTCGGCGTAAGACCGAAAAACTTCGTTCATTTGAACAGGATGACCCAGGAATTGTGATGAGTAGTCGGACGAAGCGTACAAACTCTGATATGAGTCCTCTAGTCCATTGGTACTTCTGTAAAAATTCTACAACCCCTCTTAAATTTTTTGCCTCCTCATCTTGCCTTTTCAAAAGTTGCAAAAACATGTCTCTATCACTGAGCAATCTTTCTTGGTCAAAATCATGATTATAGAAATTTATAATTTTTTCTACATTTGTGGGCTGTCCCAGAGCGAATCGTTCTAACGATTTGAAGAACTTGGTGGAATCGTTGTCGAATCGACTCTTTAACGACATTAGTGCTTGATCATAAACTTCAAAATAAGATTTGCTGAAAAAAGCTTGAGGTGTTTCGAATCGGAGATTTTGACTCTTACCTTGATCGAGGCGCTCCGAAATTTTGCGTTGGTGTGGGATTTGCGGTTAACTGAGTTAAAGTACCTAATTGTTCACTTTTCCGCCAAATTTCTTCGAATTTTGACTCTCGAGCACAGTACGAAATATCGGTGATTGCTTCTATCTTCTCATACGATTCAATAACACATAGATTCGATTTCTGCAGATCTGCGTTCAAAATTTCGACGCGATCAAAAATTTCTATCATCATTGTTAAATAAAAAATACACTCAAATGATTCCATGTAAGAGTAAAATCCAGAAGCCTTAGCAGCGACAGCGCTGTCTGCTTCTCTGGCTACAGAAATATCGTACAAAAATTGCATCAGTTGCTGATAATTATCTCTTACTGATTTAAGAGATTTTATTCTCATTAACCATCTGTAAAAAAAAAAAAAAAAAAAAAAAATGAATAAATATGTTTACACATACAAAAACATTATTTAAAAATTGATTTAAACTTGTAATTTTTATAAATTCCTTGTCGGACAATAAGCTGCAAGAGCAGGCAAATCATTATTAGTTTCTTTTTTGTATTCCCATTTGCAGTTTCTTAAACTGTCCAAGCCGTTTCGGCGAGTCTCGCACGAAGTTAATCAAATCTTTTACTGTTCCAATAAATTTTCTCGCTATTAGAACTCTCTCAATCCCATCTTGTACTACAAGATTGAGATTATGAGCATTTCAGTGCACAAATAATGCTCGAGACGCTTCTTTGCGTATCCGTGAATGTAATCCCGTTATTTTTCCAGAAACGTTAGAAGCCCCATCGTAGCACTGACCTCTGAGTTTGAGAGTTCTAACTTGTACTTGGCGAAAATATCAGTGACCAAATCAAATAAGGTTTCTGCCTTGGTGTTCGTAGTTGAAAAGAAACCAATAAATTATTCACTTGCAAGGAAATCATCGGAAACGATTCTCAGGAAAACGGAAACTTGTTCACTTCTGGAAATATCAGAAGTTTCGTCTACTGAAATAGAAAAAAAAAATCAGCTTCTCTTATTCCTTCCATGATTTCGACAGTACTGTAGTGGCCATTAAATCTAGAATTTCATTCTGACAGTCATGATGAAGTCATTTGTGGCCATCTCTTTGTAGCCATGACTTCAGTTCAGTCACATCTTCAGCTCGAGCCTTTTAAAAAAGTCATGAAATTTGAATTTTCATAGTTGTTTGCTCCTCTCAGAGGAAGACCTGGTCTCGCCAAGGCCTTCAAAGTACTAAATATTTTCAAAAACGCTGTACAGTTATCCAGCATCTGTTTTAAATGAGCTTGTCGATATCGACTGTACAACATTGATATTATCAACGTTTTCAACGCTTCGGTGCAGCTGGTATGAAAAGAACTAGTGGCGTGAGAGTTTATCTGCTCATGTCCATGCTTCCAGTTTGAGAAACCGTCATCAACCCAGGCTTGCTTTGATGCGATAGCACGTGAAGTTAATTTGACAATCCACTTCCGCTCACACGCTTCGGTCCAGATAGTGCAAATCGCTTTGCTGTTTTTATTAAGTTGAAACCATGGATTCCAGTTTTTTAAAAATAACTGGTACTGAAGAATTACTCGAAGTAGCCTCTAGGGGGAAAAATGAATTCATACATTAGTATTTAAAAAATGATAGCTTAGAGAGAAATTAAATATCATTTTTTGAATTAAATAAAGTGTTAGGCCAAGTGACAAATATTCAGCGGAAAAAGGATAGCACGGAAATTTTTTTCGTAAATCAGGAAAAACGAAAGTAGCACTGCTACGTTTGTTTATTAGTCCATGCGCACTTTTACAATCTCAAGAATTAATTCAGGCAAAGATATTTTAACTAAATAATTGCTAAGAAAAATCTTGTAAATTCGTTTGAAAAACAAACCCAACAGTTTTTATCCAATTTCTATATTTAAATGTGGAATCTGTACAGAAAAAAAACCAAATCTAAATAGCTTTGAGTCATGGCAATAAATGGAATCGCTTATTTGTACACTCCTGAAATCTTACGTATTTCACTATAATGCTGCTATACTATGTCGTTCTGGAACAAAGCCATGGGGCCGGTGTAGCTACAAGCTACAGCTATAACATGGGGTAGTATATCTATACACGGGAGATAACAGCGCTACACTATACAAACTCGTATATATAGATATACTACCATGTGTTACCAGCTGTAAGTGTGGCTGAAACTTTTGCGTGTTAAGGGCCTATTCACCCTTATGCATAAATACACAAACAAGGGTAATATAACATATACACGCGTGTGTGTGTGCGCGTGCGCGCACGTGAGTGTACGCCACGTACTTTCTTACTGGAAATGTAACAGAGTTCTGATTTTCTTCCGCAAGTCCCGATGTTTCATAAGATTTGGGACTTCAGCTTCTGTTTCCGCTTCTGCATCTTTTGTAGCGAAACCAAAAAGTAAATCAGATTAAATGGAACTGATGTCACTGGGTACCGCGGTGCTGTTTGAGATAACTTCAATTTTGTGAGCGCCGACAATAGGTCGGAGTGGTAACGTATCGGTGAGGGTTCCTTTTTTTATATAATTATTACTTGCATTGTGTAGTGTACTTTTAAGGGTACCACCCCCTCCCCATCTAACGTCATGTTAATTTGAGCAAGTTTTTGACCCATTTGTGTAAAAACTATTTGATACAGGACCTTAATATTTTTACTGAATGTTACATGATGTTAGTGCAGTCAACTGTACTAATATCTACTTATACGTTTTATAGTTATTAAGAAATACTTTTTAAAATTTATTAACAAAAATATAAAGTTTTTTTTTGCAGAAAATGTTTTTTTTGTGTACATCCTAATAGGGCAGTATTAATGCTTGTAGTACCAGAAGTGGCTTCTTTTGTCATGCAGAGTCTCTGAAAATTTAATTCAATTATCTTTGATAGTTTCTGATAAAATGGGGCATATGTACTGAAAATTTTAGTTTCCGGGAAATTTACTTTAAAGAAAACAACTGCTTGCAAACGCACTCGAACAAAACTAACAGCGTGTTTCGAAGTGTGTTGTTTACAAACAACAGAAACAAGAGAATACCGACCGTTGCCCTCAGGAGTCAGTAAAAAAATCCTTAACGTGTAATATATAGGGGATATAAAGGTCTAAAATATAGGCAGAAAAGTGGGCGTGGCATCGAAACACACCTGTTAGGAAAATGTAATTTAAATGCCCCAAAAAAATTTTTTCAGCGAAATCCTTGTCAGGATACTGAAGGAATACCTTAATCTATCGAAATATGATGAAAACCAAAAATCGATTTTTTTTTCAACCAAAGCCACTGGGTGGTCCCCTTAAAAGAGTCCCCTGACGATCAACTTGGTTGCCAACTTTGGTTCCGTGTTGAAGTCAATGTTGATCGTCTGTAAGTAGCTTCATGGTTGACATGATGAGATCCTGTTAGAGTTGAAATCAAAAACTTTCGTATTTGGTGGGCGACCTTTTTGTAGCGTCTGTGTGGAAGTTAACAACACAGTTTTCAGCATCAGTTGTTAACTTTCAACTGTTCTGTCAATGTTATTGTTTTTGATTACTGTACGTTTTCGTTTGACCTGATGTTATTTGGATTACTTTCTACTGTTTGAGATTAAAATTGCTTTTCGAATATGGCAAGTATACCAAACATTCAAATCTGGGTGAATTTTTTGAGACGCTACCCAAGTTGTGGAAATCTGAAATTTTTAAAGATCGCAACAAAAAGAAGAATGCGTGAAAAAATTCATTGTTCTTTTCAAAAAAAATTGGGCTAAATACGAATATTCACAGTTTTAAGAAAAGAATCAGAAATATTAGAACTGGCTACCGGAGGCAATTGAAAAAACATAAAACTGAGCTAAAGGTTTGGAGCCGGAGCCAAAGAGAGTACATGGCCTGTTACTTCGACGTTACCAGGAGGTTAAAATTCCTAAAAAAAATTTAATAAAGCTTTGTTCATAACACTACAAGTTTTTTTCTTCCAAGAATTTGTGACGATATAGCGTTGAAAAAATTTAAATCCTCGACGCTCTGACTACTAGCTAAAAGCATCGGGGTTACGAACGACCATTCGTTCACAGAAATAAAATCCCCATGCTGGTGTCCTTTTAAATAAATTTTCGCAATTTGTCCTACAATTATAGTAAGTTTTATATCCCAGTCTTAAAAAGTTATGAAAATAGTCAGCTTTAGTGACGCGTATCTCCGTCACTAAAAATTGAACGGAGAAATCTGTGCAGTTTTCATACCATTCCTTTGAGACCAACAGGATGCATCTCATCTTCACACAACTCTCTTAAAACTAAAAACTGTAATTCTCAGTCACTCATTTTTCACAAACTACGCTCTACTATAACCAAAATGATTATAACTGCAATACAAAATAATAGAAAGTAGCAAGGGAAAACATCCGGCAAAAATACCTGATGACAAGTAATCGGACAGCGGTACAACTTGGTTAACAATAAAGTTCATAACAAAGTTGCCAATCAAGTTGGGCGTCTGTGGGCCCCTTAGGCATGTATTTTATTGTATGATAGTAGCGTGTCTCAAAATGAAACCAAAACTAAGTCCTATTTATATAGTTGTGTACAAATAACTGAATCTGTGGAAAAATGTACGTACATTAGGTATTCTCTGAAAGAACATACTGTAACAGCCCTTATACCTGAATTTTGAATAATATTGTACTGTGTGAAATATTTGTAGTGAGCCAAAGTTTGCTTGAAAGTGATTTGATATGTTTATTTTGTAAATTCTTGTAAATAAGTGTATATAGACTTTGTTTTAGGTAAGAAAATTATTTAAAGACCATTTAATATGTTTAAGAACCAAATGATGCAAGAGAATTTATTAAAAGTTTGTAATTCCATGTATAAATGTAAGTTACGATGTCTACAGGACAATTTTCCACCATTTGAAAGGATTTCTGTAAATAATTTTGTATTTAAGTATCTATAATTACCATTTCTGATCACTTTGTAATGTTATTAATTAATTTTGTATCAATTCCGATTGTTTTTAATATGTTTGATTGTTTGAGTGATTGTTAATGATCGAGAAATATCGGGCGGATGCCTTTGAAGAATTCTCGTAAATTCGATAGACTCTATATAAACAGATCGCCTGGACAGAGTATTCATTCAGTGTTACAGAGACATTCATGCAAGTTTTCATTCAGTAAGTCAGTATTGCATCTTTGGATTGTAACAACTATGCTTGTGAATGTCGCAGACTTGTTTTGATTGAAAATAAACGAGCATCAACATACATTGTTTTTTGGTGGACTTATTAATTAATGCAGTAATAAAACCACCCAAAGAACCTTAACATGGCGACCGTTGACATGACGAGAAGTTCTTAAACATCTGTGGGATGTTTATCTTCTAAAAAGAATCTGCAGAAAATTGCGACGGAGTATCGGCCATAAGCGAACATAACCTGCGAGGAAATTTCGACCGGCTACGACACGGATTTGACGCCGAGTGGATCTTCTTCGGCCTAAGGCGGAGAATTTTCAACGGGAATTGGCTGTAATCTTCCGACGTCGAGTGGATTTCCTTCGGCCTCAAAATCGGCTTCCTACAGTGAATTGTGAAAAGTGTGATTAAGTGTTTGAAGTCAGTGTGGTGCTTAATGATCAATTAAGTGCTTCTAAGTGAAATTTAATGTGATACAAAAGTGAGGAGTAACTGTAAGTACGGCATTGAATATTCAAGTGATTTATTTTGCATGTTAATGTGTGGCAGATTGGAAAGATTTTAATTTTACTTAATTTTGTTTTTTATATTGATTTGGCTGATTACTAAAAATGGCTGATAATCAGAACCTGCAAGCTTTTCTAGAGTCATTTGTAACCAATTTTAATGCAAAATTTTCTGAACTTGATGGTAAACTTGATAGTAAGTTTTCTGAATTTAGAAATGAGTTAAAAAGTGATACTGACAGTAAGTTTTCCGAAATTGATGACAAATTTGATAGCAAGTTTTCCAAATTGGATAACAAATTTTCATAATTTAAAAATGAGTTAAATCTCGACAGCAAATTTTCTGAAATTAAGTCTCAGTTTTCCCAATTTGATAGTAAGTTTTCCAAATTGGATAACAAATTTTCTGAGATTAATGATAAGTTTTCTCAATTGCAACAAAACAATGATAAAACATTCTCTGATTTGACTAAATGTTTTGATGTTAAAATCGCAGAGCAATTTCAGGGTTTTAGCTCTCAATTCAAGGAAGATATTAACAATTTAGATTCAAAATTGGGGAAAGTAGTAACAGAATGTAAAGAGAAATTTGAAAAGGTTACAAAATTTTGTGAACAGAATAAGGCTGAATGTGAAAATTTAATTTATAAGGAAGTCAGTGAAAATTGTGATAAGATGAGGGAGGAATATGTTGCTTTATTCCAAGCTAATGATGTTAAAGCTACTGAGTTGAGACAGGAAGTGATTGGTTTAGGGAAAAATATTAATACATTCGGTAAATCATCAGGAACAACTTACCCAGGGATTGGAGACAACCCAATCTAACGTTAATCAGTTAGAGAAAAGGGTTACTGGGTTGCAGATTCAATTAAGTCAGGTTCCCTTAACAGGTAGTCCAAATTTCAGTGTCGATGTAAAAGAAGAATTTGAATTCTATGATGATAGTGGGAGGCTTCACCCTATTGAATTTATAGATAATTTTGAAAGGTCAGATTATTTTAATTTATTACCTGATAGTAAGAAAATTGCACTTGTGGGTAAACATCTAAAATCTTATGCTAGGACATGGGGTGATAGACAAGCTAGGGAAGTGACTGACTACAAGCTGTTTAAAGAAAACTTTTTGAAACATTTTTGGTCGACAAGCAGGCAGATTCAAGAAAAGAGAGAGTTGATGACTGGTAGACCCTATAAACCTGGTAGGGAAACTCAACATGATTTTTTTCATAAATGTTGGATCCGTTGTAAGTACCTAGACCATCCTTATGGCGAGGAGGAATTGATTGATTTGATAGGAGCTAGGCTACCTCAGCAAACAAGAAATTTAATTGCCACTTTGGATGTAGTAAATGTGGATAGAGTTTCTGAATTGTTGAGACGCTTGGATGCCCAGGAGTCATTCAATGAACAACATTACCACCATCAACACCATAGGAGGGGCAGCAGGAGTCCCCCTATAAGGGGTAATGGGTCAAGGGATGGTAGATCCAGGGGATGGGATCGTTATAATTACGCAAGGAGGGATAATAATGGGGGAGTGAGAGAACAGAACCCTCAATCTGAAAGGGAAAGGCAGCATGGGGCGCAGGCAAACTAAAGACCACCCCTGTTATGGTCCCCGCAGTGGTGGACAAGAAGGTGGGTCCAGGTACCAACTGCTATGGAGTTAATACCATTTTTATGAATAATCCCCGAGAAGATTTATTGGAAGAGGTGGAGGATAAGAATGAAGTTTTAGATAAAGTTCCCATAGTGCAAATTAATGCTTTTAACAAACAAATAGATGCTCTTATTGACACTGGGTCACAGGTTTCTTGCCTTGCTGAGGGATTATTTAATGAAATTGAAAGCACCAATCAAATTGAAGTGTTACCCGTTAGTAGTATGACAGTTATTACTGCTACTGGTTCTCGTAGTAAGAGAATTAAGCAGGAAATGTTGATGGAAGGTTGTATGGGGACTGTAAATGTAGAAATACCCATGTATGTAGTCCCTAAGTTGAATGTAAATTGTATTTTAGGCATGGATTGGCTTACAAAAGTAAAGGCTTTGGTAGACTGTGGAGAAGGTAACTTACGGATTAAATTAGACAGTGGGGAATACTGGGTTGATTTTGAGAAGACTGTTTGGAAAGGCATACAAGAAGTAGATCATGTGAGAGTTAAATATAAGGATGCTGGTGTAGCTAGAGTTTGTGACAAACTATTACCGCAGATTTGTGTAAATGTGTTACGGCAGAGTAGTGAGATTAATAGTCTGATTGAAGGTCAGGAGATAAGCGAAGGAAACGTTATTAATTACCCAAACAGTATGAAACTATTACCGTCAGACCAACAAGAAACGCTGAAATGTCTAATTGAAGAATAAAGGGACGTATTTTCTGACAAACCAGGTCTGATAAAAAATTATGAGTGCAAGCTTACTGTAAAGTCTGAAGAGCCTTTCTTTATTAAGCCATATCCAATCCCTTTGACCAAAAGAGATGAAGTGAATAAGGAGATAAATCGAATGCTAGAGTGGGGGGTAATAGAGAGGTCAAGGAGTCCTTACAATAATCCCTTGGTTGTGGTAATAAAACCGGACAATTCTGTGCGACTAGTGCTGGATGCTCGCACATTAAACAAGCATTTAGTAACAGAACGGGATCATCCTCCACCTATCAGTGAGTTGTTGCACAGGTTTAAAGGTAAAAGATATATTTCGTCTATCGATTTGACTGCGTCCTATTGGCAAGTCCCGCTTTCAGAAGAATCCCGGAAATACACTGCCTTTCTATTTGATGGCCGTTGTTATAACTTTCGAGTGTTACCATTTGGGTTAAATATTTCTGTGGCTACCTTTATTCGTGCTTTGGATAGTGTGTTAGGAAAGGAATTGCTTGAACAAGTAGAGATATACGTAGATGATATTCTTATAATGTCAGAAACACTTGAGCAACATTGGGTGCTACTTAGAAAAGTTTTAGAAGCATTGAGAAAGGGGGGTATGACTATTAAGTTAAAGAAATGTACATTTTTGCAAAAAGAGGTTGAATTTTTGGGCCATCGTATTACACTACAGGGGATCTTGCCTAGTAACGATAAAATAAATGCCATTAAGAATTTTCCCCGACCTAGAGATAAGAAACAACTACAGAGTTTCTTTGGATTGTGTGAATACTATAGGAGATTTCTTCAGGGACAAGCTTTAAATAGTCCAGCCTTAAGAGATTTGGTTAAAAAAAGTGTCAGGTGGGTGTGGTCCTCAGAATGTGAAAGAGATTTTCAAAAAATCAAAGATGACTTATGTAATTCCAATATCCTCTATTATCCAGATTGGGATCTAGATTTTTGTCTTGCCGCAGATAGTTCTGACTATGGTTTAGGAGTTCATGTCTTCCAGGAAGTGGAAATCAATGGAGAACCGGATTTTAGGACTATTGCCTTTGCCAGTAGAAAACTACAACCAGCTGAAACTAGATATACAATTACAGAAAGGGAGGCCTTATCTATTTTGTGGGGTTTGACTAAGTTTAGGTACCTACTGTTAGGTAGAAAAATTATTGTATATACAGACCATAAGGCTCTTTCATTTTTGTTAGAATGTAAGTTAGTCCACAGTCGGTTAACCCGTTGGGCATTGGTTCTGCAGGAATATAATTTAGAGATTCGGTATAGACCTGCTAGTAAAAATCAAGTTGCAGATGCTTTGTCACGTCTACCGTTAGGTCTAGATTCTGAAAAGCGATGTCTAGGACCACAGACTGAGGTTAGAATTGCTTATCTAAAAGGAGTACCGTATGAAACTGAGGTTAAGTGTTCCTTGCGACAAATCAAAGACGAACAGGACAAAGATGTAGCTATAGTAGAAGTAAAAACTAATCTTGATAGCCCAGAACACAGAGATAAGCTTCAGAAATATTATACTTTGCATGGGGAAGTATTGTTTAGAAGGACTAGTGAAGATGAGGATGATTGGAAGTTATGGCTTCCAGAAAGTTTGGTTGAAAAAATTGTTTGGCATCACCACTATAGTTATGGGCATTATGGGCCATCCAAGTGTTACCGAGTGTTAAGGGAAGATACATATTTCTATAATATGAGAAGGAAGATTTCGAAGCTATTAAAATCTTGTCAAGTGTGTCAAAGATCTAAAATAGATAGTGTTAAACGAGTGGGGAAAATGCAAAATATCATCCCAAGTAGTGTATTGGAATTAGTTTCTGCTGATGTTCTTGGCCCGCTACCCATGTCTCGGGGGGGGGGGTGACCCAAGGTTTAGTTTTATTTGATGTTTTTTCCAAATTCGTTAAAACTTTACCCTGTAAAGAAGTCTACGGCTAAAATTTTGGTCAGAAAGGTGATTGATGAATATTGTCAGAAGGTAGGTAAACCTAAGAGGGTGCTTTCGGACAATGCCCCGCAATTCACTAGTAAAGTGTGGACAGAAAAACTTGAACAAGAAGGAATAGAGGTTATACATACTTCTGCTTATCATCCAGCAGGAAATCCTGTAGAACGCCTAATGAGGGAAATTGGACGTTGGTTTAGGACATATTGTACAGACCAACACAGTAAGTGGGCATGTGAAGTAGAAAATTTTGAAAATGTAATTAACTCTATACCTAGTGATACGACTGAAATACCACCCATTGAGCTGATGTTTAAGAAACCGGCTAACAGATTAATTCGAGAATGTGTTAGTTTTCCAAATAGAAAGAATTTCAACTATGAGGAAAAGGTAGCTTTAGCTCTTAAAAATTTAAAGGAAAAGGCAACAAGGAGAAAGAAAAGGCATGATGAAGGTCAGAAGTGTATAGAATATAAAGTGGGTGATTTGGTGTTAGTTGAAGTTCATAGTAAGTCGTCAGCTTTGCGACAAGAGACTCGTAAGTTTAACCGTTTGTTTGAAGGCCCTTTCAGGATAGAGTCTATACCAAGGAAAAACTCTTATGAGCTAATTGACCCTGAGAGTGGTAAATGTAAGGGTGTGTATAATGTTGAAGCCCTAAAACCCTTTTATGAAAAGTGATCACTTATGAAATGTGCCACTATATGTGTAAATGTCTAATTTGTAAATAAGTATGTCAATTGATGCATGTAAATAGTTTGTGTGAGTACTTAAGCTCAGATGCAGATGTAAGCATTTCAATGTATAATTTGTGACAGTTTTGTGTAGAGACTTTTGGTATTTTCATGATGTTGTGACTTTCTACATTTTGGTGACAAATTATCAGCTGTAAAATGTAAATAGACTGTTGTCATAAACAAGCAGACATCAAGTGTGTAATTTTGAGTGAAAAAATTGAAACTTAAGGTGATGGCATTGAACGTTTGTTGTGTAAAAACAGTAAATGATAAAATGATTGGACCTGAGAAAAGACAATTAATGTAAACAAAATCAGTGTCATGGACTATGTGCAGATGTTGTATGAAGAATTGTATTTGTTCATTGTAAAAGTCATTATGGTTGATTGATTGTAATCTGTTCGTGTCTGCATTATGTGTACATTCAACCTGCTTAGATTCGTGACGGATTCAATCAATTTTATCTGTGTAAAATTAAGTGAATCCTGGGGAGGGGTTGTAACAAGCCCTTAATACCTGAATTTTGAATAATATTGTACTGTGTGAAATATTTGTAGTGAGCCAAAGTTTGCTTGAAAGTGATTTGATATGTTTATTTTGTAAATTCTTGTAAATAAGTGTATATAGACTTTGTTTTAGGTAAGAAAATTATTTAAAGACCATTTAATATGTTTAAGAACCGAATGATGCAAGAGAATTTATTAAAAGTTTGTAATTCCATGTATAATGTAAGTTACGATGTCTACAGGACAATTTTCCACCATTTGAAAGGATTTCTGTAAATAATTTTGTATTTAAGTATCTATAATTACCATTTCTGAATCACTTTTGTAATGTTATTAATTAATTTTGTATCAATTCCGATTGTTTTTAATATGTTTGATTGTTTGAGTGATTGTTAATGATCGAGAAATATCGGGCGGATGCCTTTGAAGAATTCTCGTAAATTCGATAGACTCTATATAAACAGATCGCCTGGACAGAGTATTCATTCAGTGTTACAGAGACATTCATGCAAGTTTTCATTCAGTAAGTCAGTATTGCATCTTTGGATTGTAACAACTATGCTTGTGAATGTCGCAGACTTGTTTTGATTGAAAATAAACGAGCATCAACATACATTGTTTTTTGGTGGACTTATTAATTAATGCAGTAATAAAACCACCCAAAGAACCTTAACATGGCGACCGTTGACATGACGAGAAGTTCTTAAACATCTGTGGGATGTTTATCTTCTAAAAAGAATCTGCAGAAAATTGCGACGGAGTATCGGCCATAAGCGAACATAACCTGCGAGGAAATTTCGACCGGCTACGACACGGATTTGACGCCGAGTGGATCTTCTTCGGCCTAAGGCGGAGAATTTTCAACGGGAATTGGCTGTAATCTTCCGACGTCGAGTGGATTTCCTTCGGCCTCAAAATCGGCTTCCTACAGTGAATTGTGAAAAGTGTGATTAAGTGTTTGAAGTCAGTGTGGTGCTTAATGATCAATTAAGTGCTTCTAAGTGAAATTTAATGTGATACAAAAGTGAGGAGTAACTGTAAGTACGGCATTGAATATTCAAGTGATTTATTTTGCATGTTAATGTGTGGCAGATTGGAAAGATTTTAATTTTACTTAATTTTGTTTTTTATATTGATTTGGCTGATTACTAAAAATGGCTGATAATCAGAACCTGCAAGCTTTTCTAGAGTCATTTGTAACCAATTTTAATGCAAAATTTTCTGAACTTGATGGTAAACTTGATAGTAAGTTTTCTGAATTTAGAAATGAGTTAAAAAGTGATACTGACAGTAAGTTTTCCGAAATTGATGACAAATTTGATAGCAAGTTTTCCAAATTGGATAACAAATTTTCATAATTTAAAAATGAGTTAAATCTCGACAGCAAATTTTCTGAAATTAAGTCTCAGTTTTCCCAATTTGATAGTAAGTTTTCCAAATTGGATAACAAATTTTCTGAGATTAATGATAAGTTTTCTCAATTGCAACAAAACAATGATAAAACATTCTCTGATTTGACTAAATG
The DNA here is from genome assembly GCA_031002005.1 of Vandiemenella viatica. Taxonomy (NCBI): domain Eukaryota; kingdom Metazoa; phylum Arthropoda; class Insecta; order Orthoptera; family Morabidae; genus Vandiemenella; species Vandiemenella viatica. The sequence continues at coordinate 748,451 of JARYHS010008964.1, read as the reverse complement.
TTTTGATGTTAAAATCGCAGAGCAATTTCAGGGTTTTAGCTCTCAATTCAAGGAAGATATTAACAATTTAGATTCAAATTGGGGAAAGTAGTAACAGAATGTAAAGAGAAATTTGAAAAGGTTACAAAATTTTGTGAACAGAATAAGGCTGAATGTGAAAATTTAATTTATAAGGAAGTCAGTGAAAATTGTGATAAGATGGGGGAGGAATATGTTGCTTTATTCCAAGCTAATGATGTTAAAGCTACTGAGTTGAAGACAGGAAGTGGATTGGTTTAGGGAAAAAATATTAATACATTCGTAAATCATCAGGAACAACTTACCCAGGGATTGGAGACAACCCAATCTAACGTTAATCAGTTAGAGAAAAGGGTTACTGGGTTGCAGATTCAGTTAAGTCAGGTTCCCTTAACAGGTAGTCCAAATTTCAGTGTCGATGTAAAAGAAGAATTTGAATTCTATGATGATAGTGGGAGGCTTCACCCTATTGAATTTATAGATAATTTTGAAAGGTCAGACTTATTTTAATTTGTTACCCTGATAGTAAGAAAATTGCACTTGTGGGTAAACATCTAAAATCTTATGCTAGGACATGGGGTGATAGACAAGCTAGGGAAGTGACTGACTACAAGCTGTTTAAAGAAAACTTTTTGAAACATTTTTGGTCGACAAGCAGGCAGATTCAAGAAAAGAGAGAGTTGATGACTGGTAGGACCCTATAAACCTGGTAGGGAAACTCAACATGATTTTTTTCATAAATGTTGGATCCGTTGTAAGTACCTTAGACCATCCTTATGGAGAGGAGGAATTGATTGATTTGATAGGAGCTAGGCTACCTCAGCAAACAAGAAATTTAATTGCCACTTTGGATGTAGTAAATGTGGATAGAGTTTCTGAATTGTTGAGACGCTTGGATGCCCAGGAGTCATTCAATGAACAACATTACCACCATCAACACCATAGGAGGGGCAGCAGGAGTCCCCCTAGAAGGGGTAATGGGTCAAGGGATGGTAGATCCAGGGGATGGGATCGTGATAATTACGCAAGGAGGGAATAATAATGGGGGAGTGAGAGAACAGAACCCTCAATCTGAAAGGGAAAGGCAGCATGGGGGCAGGCAAACTAAAGACCACCCCTGTTATGGGCCCCGCAGTGGTGGACAAGAAGGTGGGTCCAGGTACCAACTGCTATGGAGTTAATACCATTTTTATGAATAATCCCCGAGAAGATTTATTGGAAGAGGTGGAGGATAAGAATGAAGTTTTAGATAAAGTTCCCATAGTGCAAATTAATGCTTTTAATAAACAAATAGATGCTCTTATTGACACTGGGTCACAGGTTTCTTGCCTTGCTGAGGGATTATTTAATGAAATTGAAAGCACCAATCAAATTGAAGTGTTACCCGTTAGTAGTATGACAGTTATTACTGCTACTGGTTCTCGTAGTAAGAGAATTAAGCAGGAAATGTTGATGGAAGGTTGTATGGGGACTGTAAATGTAGAAATACCCATGTATGTAGTCCCTAAGTTGAATGTAAATTGTATTTTAGGCATGGATTGGCTTACAAAAGTAAAGGCTTTGGTAGACTGTGGAGAAGGTAACTTACGGATTAAATTAGACAGTGGGGAATACTGGGTTGATTTTGAGAAGACTGTTTGGAAAGGCATACAAGAAGTAGATCATGTGAGAGTTAAATATAAGGATGCTGGTGTAGCTAGAGTTTGTGACAAACTATTACCAGCAGATTTGTGTAAATGTGTTAAGGCAGAGTAGTGAGATTAATAGTCTGATTGAAGGTCAGGAGATAAGCGAAGGAAACGTTATTAATTACCCAAACAGTATGAAACTATTACCGTCAGACCAACAAGAAACGCTGAAATGTCTAATTGAAGAATATAGGGACGTATTTTCTGACAAACCAGGTCTGATAAAAAATTATGAGTGCAAGCTTACTGTAAAGTCTGAAGAGCCTTTCTTTATTAAGCCATATCCAATCCCTTTGACCAAAAGAGATGAAGTGAATAAGGAGATAAATCGAATGCTAGAGTGGGGGGTAATAGAGAGGTCAAGGAGTCCTTACAATAATCCCTTGGTTGTGGTAATAAAACCGGACAATTCTGTGCGACTAGTGCTGGATGCTCGCACATTAAACAAGCATTTAGTAACAGAACGGGATCATCCTCCACCTATCAGTGAGTTGTTGCACAGGTTTAAAGGTAAAAGATATATTTCGTCTATCGATTTGACTGCGTCCTATTGGCAAGTCCCGCTTTCAGAAGAATCCCGGAAATACACTGCCTTTCTATTTGATGGCCGTTGTTATAACTTTCGAGTGTTACCATTTGGGTTAAATATTTCTGTGGCTACCTTTATTCGTGCTTTGGATAGTGTGTTAGGAAAGGAATTGCTTGAACAAGTAGAGATATACGTAGACGATATTCTTATAATGTCAGAAACACTTGAGGAACATTGGGTGCTACTTAGAAAAGTTTTAGAAGCATTGAGAAAGGGGGGTATGACTATTAAGTTAAAGAAATGTACATTTTTGCAAAAAGAGGTTGAATTTTTGGGCCATCGTATTACACCACAGGGGATCTTGCCTAGTAATGATAAAATAAATGCCATTAAGAATTTTCCCCGACCTAGAGATAAGAAACAACTACAGAGTTTCTTTGGATTGTGTGAATACTATAGGAGATTTCTTCAGGGACAAGCTTTAAATAGTCCAGCCTTAAGAGATTTGGTTAAAAAAAGTGTCAGGTGGGTGTGGTCCTCAGAATGTGAAAGAGATTTTCAAAAAATCAAAGATGACTTATGTAATTCCAATATCCTCTATTATCCAGATTGGGATCTAGATTTTGTCTTGCCGCAGATAGTTCTGACTATGGTTTAGGAGTTCATGTCTTCCAGGAAGTGGAAATCAATGGAGAACCGGATTTTAGGACTATTGCCTTTGCCAGTAGAAAACTACAACCAGCTGAAACTAGATATACAATTACTGAAAGGGAGGCCTTATCTATTTTGTGGGGTTTGACTAAGTTTAGGTACCTACTGTTAGGTAGAAAAATTATTGTATATACAGACCATAAGGCTCTTTCATTTTTGTTAGAATGTAAGTTAGTCCACAGTCGGTTAACCCGTTGGGCATTGGTTCTGCAGGAATATAATTTAGAGATTCGGTATAGACCTGCTAGTAAAAATCAAGTTGCAGATGCTTTGTCACGTCTACCGTTAGGTCTAGATTCTGAAAAGCGATGTCTAGGACCACAGACTGAGGTTAGAATTGCTTATCTAAAAGGAGTACCGTATGAAACTGAGGTTAAGTGTTCCTTGCGACAAATCAAAGACGAACAGGACAAAGATGTAGCTATAGTAGAAGTAAAAACTAATCTTGATAGCCCAGAACACAGAGATAAGCTTCAGAAATATTATACTTTGCATGGGGAAGTATTGTTTAGAAGGACTAGTGAAGATGAGGATGATTGGAAGTTATGGCTTCCAGAAAGTTTGGTTGAAAAAATTGTTTGGCATCACCACTATAGTTATGGGCATTATGGGCCATCCAAGTGTTACCGAGTGTTAAGGGAAGATACATATTTCTATAATATGAGAAGGAAGATTTCGAAGCTATTAAAATCTTGTCAAGTGTGTCAAAGATCTAAAATAGATAGTGTTAAACGAGTGGGGAAAATGCAAAATATCATCCCAAGTAGTGTATTGGAATTAGTTTCTGCTGATGTTCTTGGCCCGCTACCCATGTCTCGGGGGGGGGAGGGGTGACCCAAGTTTAGTTTTATTTGATGTTTTTTCCAAATTCGTTAAAACTTTACCCTGTAAAGAAGTCTACGGCTAAAATTTTGGTCAGAAAGGTGATTGATGAATATTGTCAGAAGGTAGGTAAACCTAAGAGGGTGCTTTCGGACAATGCCCCGCAATTCACTAGTAAAGTGTGGACAGGAAAAACTTGAACAAGAAGGAATAGAGGTTATACATACTTCTGCTTATCATCCAGCAGGAAATCCCTGTAGAACGCCTAATGAGGGAAATTGGACGTTGGTTTAGGACATATTGTACAGACCAACACAGTAAGTGGGCATGTGAAGTAGAAAATTTTGAAAATGTAATTAACTCTATACCTAGTGATACGACTGAAATACCACCCATTGAGCTGATGTTTAAGAAACCGGCTAACAGATTAATTCGAGAATGTGTTAGTTTTCCAAATAGAAAGAATTTCAACTATGAGGAAAAGGTAGCTTTAGCTCTTAAAAATTTAAAGGAAAAGGCAACAAGGAGAAAGAAAAGGCATGATGAAGGTCAGAAGTGTATAGAATATAAAGTGGGTGATTGGTGTTAGTTGAAGTTCATAGTAAGTCGTCAGCTTTGCGACAAGAGACTCGTAAGTTTAACCGTTTGTTTGAAGGCCCTTTCAGGATAGAGTCTATACCAAGGAAAAACTCTTATGAGCTAATTGACCCTGAGAGTGGTAAATGTAAGGGTGTGTATAATGTTGAAGTCCCTAAAACCCTTTTATGAATAAGTGATCACTTATGAAATGTGCCACTATATGTGTAAATGTCTAATTTGTAAATAAGTATGTCAATTGATGCATGTAAATAGTTTGTGTGAGTACTTAAGCTCAGATGCAGATGTAAGCATTTCAATGTATAATTTGTGACAGTTTTGTGTAGAGACTTTTGGTATTTTCATGATGTTGTGACTTTCTACATTTTGGTGACAAATTATCAGCTGTAAAATGTAAATAGACTGTTGTCATAAACAAGCAGACATCAAGTGTGTAATTTTGAGTGAAAAAAATTGAACTTAAGGTGATGGCATTGAACGTTTGTTGTGTAAAAAACAGTAAATGATAAAATGATTGGACCCGAGAAAAGACAATTATGTAAACAAAATCAGTGTCATGGACTATGTGCAGATGTTGTATGAAGAATTGTATTTGTTCATTGTAAAAGTCATTATGGTTGATTGATTGTAATCTGTTCGTGTCTGCATTATGTGTACATTCAACCTGCTTAGATTCGTGACGGATTCAATCAATTTTATCTGTGTAAAATTAAGTGAATCCTGGGGAGGGGTTGTAACAAGCCCTTAATACCTGAATTTTGAATAATATTGTACTGTGTGAAATATTTGTAGTGAGCCAAAGTTTGCTTGAAAGTGATTTGATATGTTTATTTTGTAAATTCTTGTAAATAAGTGTATATAGACTTTGTTTTAGGTAAGAAAATTATTTAAAGACCATTTAATATGTTTAAGAACCGAAATGATGCAAGAGAATTTATTAAAAGTTTGTAATTCCATGTATAATGTAAGTTACGATGTCTACAGGACAATTTTCCACCATTTGAAAGGATTTCTGTAAATAATTTTGTATTTAAGTATCTATAATTACCATTTCTGATCACTTTTGTAATGTTATTAATTAATTTTGTATCAATTCCGATTGTTTTTAATATGTTTGATTGTTTGAGTGATTGTTAATGATCGAGAAATATCGGGCGGATGCCTTTGAAGAATTCTCGTAAATTCGATAGACTCTATATAAACAGATCGCCTGGACAGAGTATTCATTCAGTGTTACAGAGACATTCATGCAAGTTTTCATTCAGTAAGTCAGTATTGCATCTTTGGATTGTAACAACTATGCTTGTGAATGTCGCAGACTTGTTTTGATTGAAAATAAACGAGCATCAACATACATTGTTTTTTGGTGGACTTATTAATTAATGCAGTAATAAAAACCACCCAAGAACCTTAACAATACCACCATTGCTTTAAAAATCAATCCATCCAGAAGAATTTAAAACGTCTTAAAAATTTAATTTAGGTCTTAAGTTACATGAAGGAAAAAAAATATGAATATCAGTCTAGTCAAGTGGTAAAAGCAAAAAAGACTTCTATTAAAAGTAGATCGTCTTTAGGTGATGGCAAATGAATGATCGCAAATATTCTATGTTGTCTCCAATAGTCCGCACGTTTTGTCAGCCCCGCTGGTAGTGTTACTAGCGAAAAAGTGTTCAACGAAAGAAGGTTTAATTTATGAGGGGGGGGGTCAGAAAAAATTAAAAAGGAGTAAAGGCTGCTAAGCGTTTGTTTTTGAAATAACTTGCACACTTTTAACTTTCAAATATTAATCATAGTAATTAGAAAACTACTACTTCAAAGTCAGTTACTATTATTACCGTTTAATTTGATTATTAAAATAAACATTATTGTCATTTATCAACAAAGTAATTAGACACTAAATGAAGATTCTGAGCACTAATCACATTTTCATATAACTTCGCTTCTGTTTCCGCTTCCGTACATCTCAGTACATAGACGTGATAATCATTACATGCGCACGTATTTATTATATAGTGAAGAACAAGAATGAGAATTTTACTTACTTTCTCGATTTTGACTGTCAGCTGACTTAACAAGGCCATCTTTTAGGTTCCAGTGGATCCTTCGTCTAAGTGTGCAAATTTACCCTCCACATTCTGCTGTCTTCTAGCATTTTCTACACTCAATTCGTTTCTCTCTGTTTCAACTTCACTACGAATTTAAATTTTTATGTTGAGAATCAGCCGAAATACACTAATGCAGCTTTCACACACGACTGTTTTGGACGTACACTATGTTACCGTAGCATTCTTGCTTTCACTCACAACGATTGTTTGCTCAGTTGGCGACAGCTAGGGTGGCGGTCCTATTGAAATATCAAAGGGATTTAGCGCGTCGCTAATAGTGTTATAGTGGGTACACAGGCTATATACACGCATTTCGAAGGACGAAACTAACATGCTTAACTGGTCTGCTCTCTCTTTCTCTCAATTCTTTCCTCTACGCACTCTTAAATTCCGGGTGGCCTTCAGTGGAAGTCGATTTTATGGCCAGTAAAGATTGCAGTTGAGACCCGGATTGAACTGGGGATCTTCCGTAGACGAATTGTAGAGATAAATCTGATTTACTGAAAAATATATACTCAAACATATAAAAGTACGTTTGTATTTTGGGACAGGTAAAATAAAAGGTTTATATAAAGAGTACATTTATTTTATTATGTTTAAATATTCTTTATTATATCTAGATTCGTCTGGTAACTCAGATGGTTACATAGTAAAATTGTGGTACAATTAACTAAAGTGTGCCACATTCATCTGCATTGCTGTTGTAATCATATACTGTATACCTTTTCTTTCTCTTTTAGTTCTGCAGAACTCATAAAACTTGGACAATGATGACATTATATTTCAAGTTATAGCATTAAGTAAAATTTGGGGCTTCCTCATCTCATTATAGGTGAGTGGTTCTTCATAAGGAAGTAGAATTTCAGTAGGAAATCTTGACCACTGCAGCTGATGATTGCATTATCGAATGTTTGAAGTCCTAGAACTATGTAACTTCCAAATTTCCACCAATACCGGCCTCCACAAATTCCCAAATCAAATTATTATCTAATACTGTTTGTTTCAGTTTCCTTCCACATTTGCAAAAATGTTTCCTCAAGATTTATGTTTCGTAAAAACTATTTTTAAATAATGATTTTGTGACTGTTTCTTCATGTTTAACAGTTTCTGCTCTCATGATCAGCAACTTCTATACTTCAAACTTCTGAATCTTTAAATTGAAATAATCACCTCAACATAATTAGTAGACTTTCTTCCACCAAGAAAAAATCTTTTCAATTTGGTGTCCGTTTTAATATCATATTTCGTGCCAAGTACCTCAGCCCAGCTCCCTGAAAAATTCCCTGGACATCCTAAAATACCCTTTGAACTATTCTCGCACTAGCAAAAAAACTTAACATATTTATGCTGATGAATGGAAATATGGTCCATAATTTTCCACTTATTTGAAGCCTTCTCAGGAATCGATAAGTAACAAAACATACAAATACATGATTTGGAGGAGGTAAAAAAGGGTTGCTAGTTTCATCTCTGGAAATTAACGCACAACACAGTCAGTAGCTGATATGATAAAGGAACTGGAATAGGATTCATTGGAAGTCAGGTGGAGGGTGAAGACGGAATATATTGGTGATGAAGCTTGGAATGGTATGTGTGAAACAATTAAGAGGTATGCAAAGAAGTAAAAAGATGATCATGACCACAAGCTGGCACTCTATTCAGGCATAAATGTGTGGAAAAATTTTATTTGTTGATGAGGTGATCAGTGAATGGGATATATTTATAAGAGACATAATGAAAAATTACAAAAATGATAAAGGAATTTAAAATTATCATTCATAGGGGCAAAATAAGGCAGGTTCAAGAAAAGGAAAACTGCGTGTGTATAAGAAATTGCAATAGGTGTGTGTTCTTCACCACAGTTAAATTTAACATTACGATTATGAACCACATGAATTTTCATTCTGGAATTGACTGAAGCGTTCTTGAAGTTGATGGTAAGTCACTAGGAAGATGTCTGAGAGAGGAGAGAAGAACTCACATATGCAATGACCACTCACTGTTCTTACAAAGCTGTGTTTCACCCGTAGACGATATATCAACACTGTTGTGATTCGAGTGTAATCGCTGCAGTTCCAAAACCTACAACCAGCGGTATTCCAGGAGTGCTTCAAAAAATGGGAAAACTGCTGGCATTGTTGAACAGAAGTCTGAACTCAATACTATGAAGAGATGGCGTAAATAAGGGGCATTATGATTCTTTAATGCGGAAATTGATTATAATATTTAAAAGTACTGAATGTGGTTTTATTATTCTATATGTAAATCTGACACTCGAGATAATATATCAAAAGTAGAAATACTTCTAACCACCATACTAGAAAAATATAAATGACAGTCCACTGAATTCAGATGTTTTATTAGCGGAATATTTGTGAAACTATTGTTGAAACCCTTTTGTAATAAATAAATCTGCTGCTAATTTCTATTCTGAATCAAAGAATTTGTTTAGCAATGGTTAAACATACTTCAAACAATATAACATCAAAGAAATAACTCCATAAAAAAGTAAAATTGAATAGAAAGAAGATCCATTTTAGAAACTACGTATACCTTAGGCAGACATGTAAAACAGAATATTTTATTAAAATGTGATGCTACAAGAGGGGAAAACTAGAATATAATCAACTTCCTGTACTGTTTAAAGTATTATTAATTAACTAAACAAAGCCAGCAGCAGAATTATGTAATATGACACAAAAATGATTCTATTAGTATCAAGTATAGATTATGCTTATGACCACAGTAGAGAATATACATACTGAAGTTTAATTTCTCATGACAGTGGGTTATAATGCATTGCTGAAAGCTTTGTAGAATCGTTGACCCTCACTAGTGCAGATGGAGGGAGACCGCACTGTGCCCCACTAGGCCAATGAGAAACGTAACTGTTCAGACATTCTGATTGGCTAGGTAAACTAACTCTCTAGACAGGTCATGGGCCTCAGCTATATAATAGCACCACACATGACTGAAGACGCAGTTCTGCCGTAGTAGAAGACCACAGGAGGATGGTCGAAAATTCAGCTACACAAGTCATGATCATGGTATCACACTAGAAAGCCAAGAATCAAGTTTCTTTTGTTGGTAAGGGCATCAGAGAATGAAAAAAATTACCAGCTGAAGTCATAAATAATTTACCAAATCTGCTTAAGTAATTTAAAATCTGTAAACTGGAAAAGTGTATGGGAGAAAATTAACACTGTAACTATTAGACAAAATTTTTAAAAAAATATAAAATTGTATAATTAGATGACTGGGGAATTGCCACTGCAGCTTCAAATCCCATACAATCAAATTAATAATAAATATGGCAGTACACTTTTAGGTTAATGATTTCATCCATTTACCCACAGCCTAAAAGGAAATAATATACACAAGGAAATTTAAAAACAAATTAAACTTGATCTCTGACTCCTATATTTGAATCAATTTTTTAGCTGTAGAGCAGGAGGAGGATATAAATAAAAATGAAAAATTCCTTTATTTCAGATGCTGAAACAATTTTTCAGTCATCACAAGAAAATGTATATGTAGATCACAAAATTGTTTTATTACTCTTAAAAACATATTATCTATGAATTGTACAGTAAAAAATTATAAGCAGCACATCTTTATGACTATGATCACGATATTGAAGGAAATTGTCATTTACCTGAATCTCCTAAAATACATTTTAAGTATCTAAAAAATTAAAAGATTTTGCACAAACTTAAAAAAAAGACATGTACCTAAATGAAACCCCATTTGCTAGATTCCCTAAAAATAGATATTTTTCAGACAAATCTACTATAGCACAGTCCTCAAATAATCCATTTTCTTACGATTCCATAACCCTGTAAATGATTTTTACCAACATATCAGCAGAAAACGAATATTTATCACAACACTTTTTAAGAGATTTTGGACTAAATTTGGCACTATGTGAAATATAGCCTACATATCCTAAAAAAGAAATTCTACAAACTAACAATAAAGTAAAAACTTCAGTTAAATGAATTAATGATACTTTTAAAATTCCCTAGACCACAAACAATTTCCATACACATCTTTTTTAAAAAAAGAGATCACCCAAATAAGTCAGTTGATGTCTTTTAAAAAGCTTAGGCAGGCTACGTATATAATTTACCACAAATGGCACAAGGAAACTGGCGATCTAATAAATGGATCCAGCGATGACATATAGAACTTTTAGAGTGTGTAAATGATTTATCACAAGCGTCATCTAAGGGAATCACTCACGACGTTTTAGATGCCCAAACCCTTTAGATGATTTCCGACAAACGCCATACAAATGAGCATTTACAAAAACGAATCCGCTAGTGATATGTAAGACTCGAGGAAAAAGTTTAAATGGTTTACCACCAAAAGTTAAAAAAACAAGTGCGCATCTGAATGATTACATTGATTATTTTTTACATCATTGGAATGATTAAATGATTTTTCAAAATGATCACAAAAATTGTGTTCACCTAAATAAATGCGCTGCTGACTTTCTAGATGCGCAGATACTGTAAATGATTTCCCATAAACATCACAAGGGGCGTTCGCCTAAATGAATCCGCTGATGAATTTTAAAACTCTTATACTCTTTAAATGATTTCCCACAAATGACACAAGAAAATTGGCGTTCACCCAAATGAGTCTGCCGATGACTCTTTAGATGCCAAGACATAGAAAATGATTTCCCACAATCATTACAAGAAAATGGCCGTTCACCCAAATGAATCTTCTGATGATTTTTTAAATGCCACGAATGTTTAAATGACTTCTGACAAACATCACATGAAAATGGGCGTTCATTTAAATGAATCTTTTGATGAGTTTTAAGAGTCCCAGACACTGTAAATGACTTCCCACAAATGTCACAAGGAAAACGGCGTTCGCCAGGATGAATGCGCTGATGAATTTTAAAATTATTACTCTGTATAAATAATTTCCCACAAATGACACAAGAATATTGGCGTTCACCCAAATGAGTCTGCCGATGAATTTTTAGATTCCACGGCACTGAAATTGATTTCCCACAATCATTACAAGAAAATGGCCGTTCACCCAAATGAATCTTCTGATGAGCTTTTAGATGCCACGAATGTTTAAATGACTTCTGACAAATATCACATGAAAATGGGCGTTCATTTATATGAATCTGTTGATGAGTTTTAAGATTCCCAGACACTGTAAATGTCTTCCCACAAATGTCACAAGAAAAAGGGCGTATGCCAGAATGAATGCGCTGATGAATTTTGAGTGTCCCAGATGTTGTAAATGATTTCCCACAAATTTCACAAGAAAATGGGCGTTCACCGAAATGAATCATATGATGAGTTTTTAGATGCCAAGAGTGTCTAAATGATTTCCCACAAATATCACAAGAAAATGGGCGTACTCCTAAATGATTTTGCTCATGTTGTTTAAGACTTGAAGGCCATAAAAATGATTTGCCACAAACGTCGCATGAAAATGGGCGCTCACCCAAATGAATCCGTTGATGAGTTTTAAGACATGCAGACTGTGTAAATGATTTTGCGCATATGTCACAATAAAATGAGCGTTCATCTGAATGAACCTGCTGAAGTCTTTTAAGATCTGAAGACAATAAAAATGATTTCTCACAAAAATTACGAGAAACTTGGCATTCACTCAAATTAATTTGCTGATGTATTTTAAGATCATGCCAGATAGTGTAAATGGTTTCTTACAAAAGTCACAAGGAAATTGTTGTTCACTGAATGAAACCTCTTGTGGTATCGAAGAGTAGAATAATTAGTAAAAGATTTTCCACGAAATTCAAAAGAATATGGTAGTTGATCCAAATAATTCCTGTGATGATTTTTAAGATCCCTAGAAATTGTAAATGAATTTTTACTCCTTTCACTACAAAATGTGGCACAGACTTTCTCATTAGTTTTAAGACTGTGGGTCCATGGGCATGATGTCTCATGCAATTCACACACATTTAGTTCATCTGATTCACTTCTCTTATAACTTTGTTTGTTTTTAAAGCTACTATTATGGCTGTTTGCAGTGATTAATTCCTCCTCTATTCTGTTGATTTGAAATTCAGCAATAGGAAGTCGCTGCTCATAAACACAACTGCTTATTTTGCATTCACAAAAATCCCTAGAAAAAAAAAGACTTGTATACCATTATGTAGTAAAAATATATTATATTAGAGAATGATGTTTGTTCACAACTTTTAGGTATGGTCCCAGTTTCTCTAGTAGTAGAGTAAATTATTGAAATATGTACTTCATTGGAATATGCAGTAGTATACTTATAAGGTGAGGTAAGCCATGATTGTAAGTAATGAACTATCCTGCTATTTAAAATATATACCCCATTATTTGTAAAATTGAGTCAGATTAATGAAAGAGTTGTGTAACAGGAAAAATGAAGAAAAATGCATCAAGATTTTCTAAATTACAAGCTAAAACATTGTATTACCAATGTATAAATTACAAATTTATAAACCTAAGACTCTGATATATTAAAATACTGCATGTTTATAAAACATTAGCAATACAAATAAAATTAACATCAGCAATAAAACATTTACTTCATATGAAATCCAGAAATCAATATGTTGGGACCTTAACTGCTCATCCAACACATATCAGCTATCTATAGGGTAATATGTGTGGTTAAACAGAGAATATTCTTTTAATATTGGATTAAAAAAAAAAGTTTTTAGCGAACAGACATGATCAAAAACTGGATTTTCACTAAAAGTCACTTCAAATTAGATATTTGATAGAAGTGCTTACAAGATAAAGATAAAGAAATAATAAGCAGCAACTATGAAAAGAAAAATTGGGCTGACTCATTGTGTATCAAGACCTTATTTCAAAATTACTTGATCACCAAACAAATTTCTTCACATACTTTATTGGATACCCATAGACATTTTGCAATATCAGGCAATGTATAGAACTTAGTTTTTTGAAATGTGTAGCCCTTGATACTGAAGACATCAACATTAAACTAGAGTTGTACTGGAATAACACATAAACATGAAGACCACTTGAATAAATCAACATACTGACAGGTGTTACAGAGATGTATACTATTTCCTACACTCTTCAACTTGTATCTTGAAGCCATTTTTAGAATTCCTAGCAAGATATTTAACACAACAAGATAAATCGCATATAACATCATCCACTTTGCAGTTAACACTGTGATCTTCGTCTAGACCTCAGCTCTTCAGTGTTTTCCAGAAAGACGTAATAGAGCAAATGAATATAAGCTTGGGATCAATCTTCAAAAACAACGTGGTAATCAGCTTGATGATAACAGAAATAAAATAGTGACCAATTCAAAAATCTTGGATGCTGGCTGAACAAATATGGAGGTTGTACAGAAGAAGTAACGATCATTTATCTAAGCCAACAATCAAAAAAGCCTCAATATGGAACTGGCTCTCTTTATGTGCTGCTGGCAACACTGCAGGTAGTTGAGGCCTGGGCACTGAAAGCTCAATCAATTATTGGTGAAAATTCCGATGAAAAAGTCATGTAACAAGCGACAAATGATGAGCCTCAAACTAAAAAAAAATAAATATCACGCAGGACAGCAACGAATTTTGAACACATTTTTCGAAATAGTAAGTAATGACCAACCAGGCATTTCAACCACAAATTTACTCGATGGAAAGTGGAAAAGTTCTCACTCTGGCAGTCAAAGAAAGTTATTTTTAGTAAAAAGGCATTATATATCAACATCACCTTTATTTTATTGTAATCTGTGAAGTGCGATTCTGGTTGGCCTGAAATATATCCATATATGTCTGCTATCACTTAATTTAATTTGAAATATATTCCATCCATAAAATGTTTTAGCTTTACGAATATGTGACAGAGAAAGCAACATCCAGTGTATAGTACGATATTCTCAAAATTTGTAATTCACATCTCAAAAGTTTTCTAAAAGCCAATTCAGGTATATTATCCTTAAAACACAAATTTTTCATTTATAATGAAAGTATTAATTCACAATGATTTTAAGCAGTTGGTGTATAATTCCAATTTCAGCACTTTCAACGTAATGAATTCTTGATATCCTTTTCATCTGAATAATCATTGTCCATTACCATTCAGATGAATGCAATAGGTTTCTCATTATTTGTAGCTGATCTACTGATTTCCACCCACTATAACAATTAGTGCTATGAACTCTTGTGTCTACAGTAGTAACAAATTGCAGCACAGAACTGATGGGAATCTCGTTAAAATGGTCCAAACATTAATGAAAAACTGGTTTCCAAAGTTAAATCTGATCAGTATTTAACAATTTCGATTTCCATTACTGCACCAAAATTTCTTGTATTTAATACTTGGTGAAAAGGTCTTTAAACGGCAATCCTCTGATACCAAATTGTTGCTCATTCTTGCAGTTTTTAACTGTACCCAAAATAAACCCGACAAAAACTGAAGGCTGTGCATTTCAACCTTATAACAACTACGCTGAATATGATCTAAAATGGAATGACTCTGCAATATAGAGATAGTGTAAAATACCTCAGCTTGGCTCTTTAAAGAGATCTCACTCCAAAAACCACTGCCACAGCGTCAAGATAAAAATAACTGCAAGAAATAATATAATCTTTAGCAAGCTGATAGTAACAGGATAGGGCACTAATCTCGATGATAATCACTTTAGCACTCCACTACCGAGCATGCATTTCCAGAGTGGTATCATTAAGTCTAAGATAGCTGATGCTTATTCATCAGCTGCCTGAAACTGTCATCTGTGGGAATATTTTCTGGCACTGGCCCTGCAGCATAAGATGGGAAGAAGCTACTAACTCCACTAGGCTCAATGTGAAATAATCTTACACCGCAAAGCCACTGCAAGGAGCACCAAGCAGAGCCATAGTTCGGCAAGACACTGACTGGATGAAGCTGGAAGACAGTCTTCCATCTGAGCAACAATGTCTCATACAGAAATCACTGAACAGACTGCAGAAAGCCATTAAACATTATAGAGACTGTTGATACTTGAGGACACTATTTATTCTTACAGATTTAATCCTCCTTGATGTCGAGGTCATTAGAGACTGGAAAGGAGAGAGAGGACAGGAATAATTTTGGCCATGCCCTTTTGAAAGTTGCCCTCATATCATTCACATGGAATGATTTTAGGTAATCATGGAAAACGAGAATGTGTATGTGTAATAGGGATTCTAACCTGCAGATCACGAAAGGGGATACTTGGAAGGGCATACCATGTATTACTGTGGTGAAACTCAAACCATTGTATGATTGCTGTTATGTTAATAACTTGCAATAAACTTATTTCAATTGCAGCAGCAGGCAATTCTTCAACAGTCTGTACAGTATCAGAACCTGTCCTAAACTAAAGAATAACCCTCCTCAGGCAATGTATTTCCTCCAGCACTTTTCAATATTTAAACTAACAATCAAACTGCAGATAACTACTATGACTCCTTCATTTATGCTGATGATTTTGCTCTACTGCTTAATATATAATTTTTGAAGCTTCCGACGATAGAAGAACGACTTATGAAGATAAGATCAATATTGTTTAGATTTATCTAATCAAACTCCTTGCATCCAAGGAAAATGTTTGGCTGGACAACTTTCACATAAACCTTAATGTGCCTCTGCATTAAGCCGAATATAAGAGTCACAATCACCAAGAGAAGGCGCCAGGTTCTGGCGAGATGCGTGTTCCCAAGAGGAGCACAGAGGGTTCATATGTTCGACATTCATATACACAGACAATTAGACATTGATAACTAATGTGAGAGTATACAGTAATAAGCAGTGGTGAGAACAGCAAGAAATGAATAGCCAGAAAACGGCTCAAACTACTATTCTTTAGCAATGATGGAAATATTGTCTAGCACTGCATCTGCAGAAATAGTTTGGGAAGTAGCTATTAATATTGCTTGGCTCAGAAAGGAAGCTTTTCACCCACCTCAAACCTGAAGCATATAGAGCACCATTCAGGAAAAGAATGTGAATCTGTAAAACCAGAATGGGACAAAACACTGGCTGGATCAAGTCAAAAGATGGTCTCAAAACTTGGTCTAAACAACTATGGCACATTGTAATAGTACTTATATTTTTCTTAAGGGTCTGTGTATATATTTTCATCTTTATACATCACAGGTCGTCACTTTGCTTCAGAGTAAGTTGCCAGAAAACTGGATATAGTATTAATACATATAACATAGCGCATGGGCTACTTTCGAGGCAACAGCTACATATCTTAATATCAGTAACATAGTCTCAGGAAAATCCTATAGCATAGGCTCACTGTAAGTTCCACTAGGGTCTGCATGAGTTGGTAGTAGTGAGAATAATAGTCTAACGTCACACACACTTGTTGTTCCAATTGGCCAAAGTTCTAATGATTGCCGGTTGTCGCGTGGAAAAGGACCAATGCAAAAGTGTGCAAAATGGTGTAGACACCATGACAGCTCCTCCACCGTTTGGCCGAATCCTGTGTGTAGCATGTAGTAGCTTGCACGAGGTAAGAGAGCTCGATGTCTCCAACATAGTTAGTTTGTTTCTTATATCTCCATAGTATTCAGTTTGTCTCAAGTAAC
The DNA here is from genome assembly GCA_031002005.1 of Vandiemenella viatica. Taxonomy (NCBI): domain Eukaryota; kingdom Metazoa; phylum Arthropoda; class Insecta; order Orthoptera; family Morabidae; genus Vandiemenella; species Vandiemenella viatica. The sequence continues at coordinate 731,402 of JARYHS010008964.1, read as the reverse complement.
TTCAACCTTGTATATGGTTTACCTTCAGTACTGGATAACATTATTTCCCAAATTATGCTTGTTTCCACTTTAAGATAGCTGCGTGTGTTCCAGAGTTTGGCTTAAATATGTTTGCTTGTTTGAATAGCAGTTTGTATCCCAATGTAGAAAGTATTACCTTTGAAGCATGGTCAATCATTGTTCATAACCTCCCTTATGTAGTTTTATTTAAGATATCAAAGCTAAACTATGTCATTTTCGCTTCGTCCTAAAATAGATGGAAAATGGGTAAAATGTTGTTGGGCTTTTGATATTAAATGGATTTATAATATAAATCGCCAATGTTTCTGTCTGATATAACACTAGTAGACTAAAGAACTCACAGTCCCAAATCCTGGCATTATTGACTTTCGGGTTAAGGTAGTTTAGCAACTCTTGTTGACAATTGGTTAATGGTGTCAGGAGTATGTTGTTAAAATAGAAGTGATTGCTGAAATACTTCATGAGATAAGCAGTGCTTAGCATTGTGTCAAGGTAAGGGTGAGATTGTGATAATTAATTTGGTGTCAGAAAGAAGTTGCCCTCCCAGCTTAGTCCTCGTGACTGCTGTCAGATTAGAAAATAAAGCGAACTACCACTCAGTCACCTTGACAAATAGACTATATTGGCCTCATGTAATACAACACACAGAAAAACTCTACATACTTAAAAAAAGCCATTAACTGATACAGAGTTCCATGTACTATTTTTTCTTACAGCTTTAAACCTTATCCATTTCTAGGTTCATTAAAGCTGGGACAACAACGGGAAAGAATTGGGCCGTGGCCTTTTTGGAAGAACTATCCCGGCAATCTCCTGGAGTAATTTCAGGAAACCAGGCAATACTGGTATTAGGATGAGTGAACAGGGATTAGAACCCATGTCCTCCGAAAATGGGAGTATTTGAGTAGTTATGTAGATACCACATATTGGTGTGGCGAGGACCAAACCATGGTTTGTTTCTTATTATGTTAGCAAGTAGGAAAAAAAAAAACATATCCCAATCTGACCCTCTATGGTGAATGACGAAAGCCATTGCCACACAATGGTGAAAAAAATTACTTATTTGAAGTTGTCCTCAACACCAAAGGAGAGGACAAAACAATGCATTACAGCATATACCCTATACAAGGCCCAGAACATCATAGTATGAAACTCGTATTCTTCACATTGTAGTCACACATTGCTGCTACCCCTTCTTAAAATACTGGCCATGGATAGGATCCTGTTATCAACTAGCTAATTCAATTGAAATATTATATCTAATAGTTATAGCTGACCATTGAAAAATAAGGGTAGAAGCTAGATGAAACAAGAAATTCTGAAATTTAATATTCATAAAGTTTTCTTTCACCCATTCTGATCCAGCTTTAGTGCACATTTTGCTTTAGAAACCAAGGCACCCTAATTTACCATTATACTCATCTAGAAAAAATATCACCAACAGTCAAACAAGTGTTTGGATCAGCCATTATATTTTCTGTAACAAGTTTTACTTACTGTTATCTGAAAGCAAACACACCTTTTTAATTTTCAGTTACTTTTAAGATAAATTATTCAATTAAGTGATATTTAGCAATAGTTTTTATGTTTCTAGATATTACTATAGATTTTTTTGTGGTTTCTGCAATAGCTAACCAAGAAAGAAACTCTACATATAAGATTCACACTGGTCTGATGTTTTGAAATGAATGTATTCAAAACAAATAACAAAAGTAAGGATGTAATTAATACAGATGCCACCTTATGTTATTAACAACAATATAATTCTTGCCTTTATGGAAAATTCCCCGACCCACACACTTAATCCTAATGTTATATGCGGAAATTAAATTTAAATTATTTTAAAGTGCGAAATAAACGTTTCAGCACATGCTTCATAAATTATTAACAGATGTAACAACCACAGCATAAAAAATTAAAACTACCACTCACATATGCACATTATCAGATATTAATAGGTGAGGATAGTTTTCTGTTCTTCTTTGACATTCTAAACTATATTCTTCAACCATTCCCTATCCCAGTCTTATTAACATCATCTATGTTATATGAATACAATATCCTTTCTACTGTAAACATACCTTCCCGTTACTCCATGCACGACTCAATCAATGTATAGTAATTTCACCAGGTAAATATAGCTGTCCTGTAAGCTCCTTTAGTAATACTCTGCATCCTACATTACCTTACAGTTCACAAATAGAGACAAGATTTTAATGAAAAAATTAGGGAAAAATACAAAGATTTCTTAACTAAAGAACACAGTTCCATTTGAAAGATTGGTTTTAAAACGTATATTCTCATATAATAAATTTGATAAAAAAAACTCCCTTGCTGATATCTCAAACCTCTTTTGGCTATAATGATATTACCTTTAATTTAATTAAATTGCAATGAAGCACACACTCCGGTGGCAACTTCAATACACACTCATCTTTCCCCTTTACTACACCCACGTACATTTGCCCTCTACAAATTTAAACTTTAAATTCTTTCATTATTTTTGGTAAATTATTCATCATTTCCCAATCCATGACACCCTTACTTAAAAAAGAGAATCTTCCCACACCCTTGTGCCTGAAATTTAGTGCCAGCTTGTGGTCATGGTCATCTTTTCCCTTCCTTGCACTACTTTTCATACCTACTGCAATATCTTTCCATTCCTTATCGCCAGTATATGCCCTGTACACTCCCATGACCCTCTTTATCCCCCTCCTGTCTTGTAATGAATCCCATTCCAGCTCCTTTATCATATCTGTCACTGATTGCATTCTGCAATAATTTCCAGACACAAATCTAGCACCCCTTTTCTGCTCCCTCTCCAACTCCTGTATTTGATACTCAAAATGTGGGTCCCATACTACACTACCATATTCAAGCAATGGTCTGACCAAATTTTTATAACCCAATTCCTTTACTTCTCTCATGCTTCCCCTCATCACTCTCTCCAACAAGTGCAGAATTTTGAAACCTTTTTCTACCACCTGACGAATGTGTCCTGCCCAGTTAAGTTTGTTATCAAATATAATGCCAAGAATATTTCATTTCAAGCCTTCAACAGGCACCACAGAATTTTTATTTGTATCATTCTTAGAATTTTTCCAGATCTATCGAAATTTTTAATAGCTGTTTTAAATCTTACAAACCACTCAGATACAGCACAAATGTTACCTCTCAAATGATAAAACTGACACCAAAGAAGTAGACATAACTACAGTTTTAAAACAAAACATCTGACCACAAGGAATAATTAAAACCACATATTAAAATGACTGCAGGAATAATATTAAATAGAAATGCCTCATCTTACCTTCTTTGTGAAGTTCCACTGGTGTTTTTATAAGCACAGAATTTTCCTGTACCATCAAAAACATCTGAGCAACATGTACAAACATATAAGGGGGCTGAAATATCTGAACAATGTGTGAACACATGTTTTGTTAGAGAGCATCCTAGACCAAAACATAGCTCCACAGAGTGCACAAGCAAGTTCAAATAGTGATGCCTCTTCAAATATAGATGCTTTGCTCTCTTGAAAATGGTGGGCATGTAACATTGATAGGATTTGAGAAGATCTGACCACAATATTGGCAAACGTGTAATGGTCTATTAACCCTTAGAAAATGACTAAAAACATGTCTCATTATTGAGTCCCTTGTGGAGACAGATTGAAGACATGTGACACACGTATATTGTGATGGACTGTCCACTGCCATGATGCTTTCGTTAGATACAGGCCTTCTTATAATTCTAATAGCAGATGTTCGGAGCAAACTAAGATGATACTTCCAGCTCTCAACTTCTTCACTATTTTACCATCACTTTGTCGACAACATGGAATTATTTTTTCTTATTTCTTGAAGCTAAATATTTGACCTGTAAAAAGAATAGAGAAAATAGGCTCAGTTATAAAGCATAGATCATGAATTGTATAGGTATATACCAACATATCATTTATATTATATTAATAATAATAAATTCCTACAAATGCTATGATCAGTATATATATGAATGCACATATTTTCTTATCGGAAATTTGCTTGATAAACACAATTATGCCAGTTTCCATTGTAATATCATGAATCATACTTAAGAGATGCAACTTCTGCATACTAGTCATTGTAATGTGTCAACTACAAATGGCCACTGATTGGGGAGAGGGCGGATGAGTGGCAAGAGTTGTTGAACTATTCTATGTTCTATTTGTAGCCAAGCTATGGTCAATCTTGGTCCAATATTCAGTTTGTTTAGCTGATGAGATTCAGACATTTTTATCTCATGGAAAGGAATATTTCTAACAAAGGACAGGGAAAATAACTCATTACTTATCAAAGTTGAAGGCTATAATGAGCACATGCGAAAACACAAAGATACAATACTTCTGGTTTGTAACCTTATTCATAGTGAAAGGGTTGGGCCATTTGATAACAGAGGAGTGCATTCACTGGCTAGGAGCTGGAACCAGGGTGAGGGTAGTGGAGTTGGTGGTGGGGAGAGTTGCTGTGATGTGAACTATCAATATATCCCAGATAATAAAAAACTCTTATATTATATATGCATATAAATATCATGACAAGTGGGCTTATATGAGCTTAATGCAAATATAAAGAAATATTTACTGTACAAAAAAAATTCTGTCTATAGGAACCACTCACTCATCAAATAATTGTAGAAGTGTAGCAAGATACCCACACTGCAATCGGCAAATTATGCAACAAGGGTATTTTAAAAGAGAATATATGTACTGTGGCTTCAATTTAGTTTAAATAGGAAAAGCTTCAGGATGAATATGATTGATAATATATATTGATGAACATAGGAAGCTCAACTAATACAGCAGGGTACAAGAAACCTGGAGAACACATTTACAATTTACACAGAGAATACTGCTGACTCAATGGAATGACTTACAAGAAGATTGTTCACAGCAATATCACACGAATACTGGGAAATGTGGGGAAACTCAGGAAATTAAAAAAAAAAAGTTAGAAAATCAAACAGAAAACAACTTTCACATTCTGAAGCACTACCTCTCACAACAAGGTCAAACGCCATCAATTGTCAAATGGGAAAACAGAATGGAAATATCTTCCTCCATTATACTCAATAACATGATAAATTAACAAAGCAGACAAACCAGGGGTTTAATGTGATAATCACCACTGTGGTAGCTGGAGCAAAAAAATAATTTGGTATCTAGAAAGTTAGAAATATAACTCATTTAGAAGCTTACCACCATACCACCAGTGGTTCCATAGTACAAAACGCCTTCAGAAGGAATAATCCTACTGTTTTGAAAAATTGTGCATATATTCATTTAGAGCTATGGTTTAAGAAAATTTGTATATTACAACTATTGAATGTATACTAAACAAGTAAAACATTTTTTGAAACGTACATTTTATTAAGCAATAAATATGTTTTATTATCTGTTTTTATTTCTTTTAGCTGTCTCCCAGACTTTCTTTTTCGAGAATAAAACTGCATTGCACGTGCTTATGACATGCAGGGAAGGAATCTCAGCACACAAACGATTTTTAATGTACAACGTTGTGCTGCAATAGCAGACATGCTGAACTGTAGAGTACTGATGTAACTATCAATGACATTAATAATTTAATGCATTTCGTACGACAGCTAACTTCTAACTATAAAAACAGTTACAATAACATGCAGCATTAGTTTTCATTCTGGTCCAGGTTGCAGTTCAACATAATCACAGGCTCCACCAGTATTGTTAACTGTTTTAGTATTCATTGTGGTCCAGGCTGCATTTCATCCTCAGCACAACCGATAATATTGGCGTATCATTGTGAGGGGTTACATTATTAATGATGTAGGCACATCAGCAATTAACATTTGGTTCAGCATGCCTTCTATCATAGCACAATGCTATGCATTTATAATCATTTGTGTGCTGATACTTCTCCCCTACATGTACTGCCAGTATTTCGATTTTATTTCTGTAGTATACACAAATGGTTGTAAATACAAATTTTCTTTAAACATACCTCTCAACGAATGTGTGTACAAATTTTAATAACACAAGGATAATTCTTTTGAGGTGGTTCAAATTATGGAGGAGGCTAGACCTCCCGCCAATGCAAAGCGAGTAAATAATTTGTCAGGAAATTTATGTTGGCAAAACATTGACTGTGACTTACATGATGAAGTAAAACCACTTTTTTCCCCCCTTTTCCTTGTCTTAGTAGTAGATTCTTTTGAACAACATATATCAATCTTTTAATTACAATCTTAAAGCTAACTTTAACTGAATGAGGGGGGAAGATATTCAATCAAATAACTACAGACAACCACAAATTGGAGGCCTCAATAATTTGCAAACTGCTAATCAGATAACAATAAATAAAAACACAAGAAGCAGCTTAAGCGAGATCACAATATAGTAAAAAGAAAGTAAATGGGATCTTAGTGATCAATGTTCACAAAACCTACCACATAAAGGAATGTTACTTGTGTCTGAATAAAAAGATTATCTTTCTACATACAGACATTTCGAAAAAAGATTAATTCAGGTACCAAACTAACGCTTTAAATAAAAACCATGAGCCAAATAAGTAACAACAAACCATTACAACTAATCACCAGGCGAGTGTAAGTAACATCCATGTTGTGGGGCAGCAATCAGCAATGAATGATCTGTACTACTAAATAAAGAAGTAAAGAGTTACAAACCTACCTCTTGCTTAATAAACACAGCTTTTATTGAATACATATAAAATCCTCTTGACGTCCTGAGCGATGAATATACAATACTATTTACAGTAAACACACAACATTCAACAAGCACAGCTGATAGTTAACGGTTTTAGTACAAAGATACTGCGTTTTAAAGAAAAAAAACTTTGGATTAACTGTTTTTGTCGCTGCTCAGTATACATTTTAAGACTCCGTTAATTATGGATTGTTAACTTCCTCACGCGAAGTCCATTGATAAATATAATATTTTCCAAATACTGTGAAAACAATTATGTTATTTGTCGTATGGTTTACTTTTGTGTAAAATTGTGAAAATTTAGGGAAAAAACAAAAAGGCATTCCGGCAATTAATAATCAGATTATTAATGTTCTTCTGATCTTTGAATGACGTACATTTCATCAACATTTTTTCGTTGAAACCAACAATGTTTGCTCTTAAACGTGTTGTATCTTTGTATCAGTCTTATTAACAGCTGATAGGTTTTGCTTGTTGTGTGTTGTCTGTAGTACTGTGTATTACGGTGTATAGCTAAGGAAGGAAATGATATGTAGGCAATAAATGTCGCATACCGTCAGCAGGAGGTATGTTTCTGTCTTTCTAGAGTGTGTGGAATTGTGCAGAACACGTATTGGTTATTAAAATACGGATAGTACAGTTGGCTGATCACCCAATGTTTTCAATATGTGGTTTGGCGTTGTACTATTTTAAATCAGCCCATTTTGTTTGTTAACAAGCGTAACTTGAGTTGTAACGTTGTGTGTCACATGTAGGTTGATTTACCATTTAATAGGTATGACCATATTGCTTTTCATGACTTATCAATGTTATTTGGCAGAGTTTTATGTCATATTTCGTTGGTTTGAACTAATTTTTCACTGTGATACATCGATGTGAAAATCATTGCGATTCAAAAAACAAAGACTTTCCGGGTGTACTGGAGATCGCGATTCCGGTACAATAACATTGTGTCTGCGCGGAGGAATTCGATCTGAGATTTTCGATATATATTGGATGTCGATACATATTGTGGGTATTTACAGGCGGTCAGTGTTTGGTCGGATTGCGGATGTGTTTATGTTATGATGGAGTGTTGTCGTGACTTGTGTTGGGTGGTAGAATTGTGAATCGATGGTATTGGTGTTGAAGATTTTGCAAATGGGTTTCCGTTATGTGATTGAAGAGACATTGTTTGTGTATTTAGGATGAATGTAGTGAAAGTGTATGTTTGTAGTTGGTTCTTAAAGGGGCCCACAGACGATCAACTTGGTTGTCAACCTTGTCGTCAACTTGCCGTGTTGATGACTAAGTTGAACGTCTGTGGGCATGTTGGTGGTTGAGATTCAGGTTGAGGTTTTGGTTGAAGTAAGATCAAACAGTTTTGATATTTGGTGGGCGGAGTCTAATGTTGGAGACCTTGTTGTAGCGTCTGTGGGGAAGTTGACGACAATGTTTTCAACATCAGTTGTAAACTTGCAGCTGTTCTATGTTATTGTTTTTGGTGACTACGTTTTCATTTGATCAGTTGATATTTATATTATCATTTTTTTAGGTCAATTACTATTTATTGAATATCGAAAGTGTACCAAACATTCAAATTTGGGTGAATTTTCCAATCCTTTAAAAGAACTGCCGAAGCTGTGGAATTGAAATAGGAAATTTTTTAGGATCACCACAAAAAGAAGAATGAGTGACCAAAACTATTTAGTTCTTTGTCAACAAATTGAGCTAAATACGTTTATTGACAGTTATAAGAATACAGTCAGAAATTTTAGAACTTGTTACCGGAGGGAATTGAAAAACGTGAAACTGAGCTAAAGAACTAGAGCCGGGGCCGAAGTTAATAGTACTTCAGATCACTGGAATTCCTACGTTACACTACAAGTCTCAATGATAGGGTGTGGCGATATAGAGCTGAGAAATTTTAAAACCTCGACGCTCCACCCACTAGCTAAATACATCAGGGTTTCGAACAGCTGACCGCTCGGGTTGGGTGAGCGGTGACCTACTATCCTCTCATAAGAGAAGACGCGGGTTTGAATCTCCATCCGCCCATCCAAATTAGGGTTTTCCATGGTTTCTGCAAATAACTCCAAGTGAATGAATGAATGGTTCCTTCAAAAGGCGGCCAAATTCCTTCCCGTTCCTTGCCTTCAGTTCTTTCCTGCCTCATGATCTTGATGTCGGCGTTTATTCACATTAATACAATTCTCATGTTCGTATCATTTTCAATAAATTGTCGCACTTTATCGAATTCATTCAAAATTTTACTTCCCGTTCTTAAAAAGTTTTGGACATCGTCAGTTGCTGTGACATGTTGTTCGCTCAATAAACTGGAATTAGAATTCCGAACGCGGTTTTAAATATCGTGCTTTTATGACAAGCAGGAGACACATTATCGTCACGCAACTCTCTTAAAACTAAACACTGGAATGCTCCCTCACTCATTTTTTCAATATTAAAGCTGTACTATAACAAAAATACTTAAAAACAGTAATACAAAATAATAAAACTCAGCAATAGAAAACCCCCAACAAATAAAACCCAATGATGACACATACTCGAATGTGATGTTTACAACTTGGTCGCCAACATTTAGTTTCGTCTGTGGCAAACGCTGACAACCAAGTTGACAACAAGGTTGTCAACCAAGTTGATCGTCTGTGGGCCCCTTTATAGTTATTGGTGTGTTTTCGGTCTTGTGTTTGTGGGAAGTTTTAGTGGTGGATTGTGGGGTATTTTATGTTGGTGAGTGTTTTGATATAAGTGTCAGTGGTTAATGAGACATTGTGGGTTATGTGTTGTAGCCGCTTTTTTGTTTTTTAATTAGTAAGGTTAGTTGGCTACTGATACGGTAAGTGTTCATGTGTTTGTAAAAGTTAATACGTTTTTTGTTTAGTGAATTGGTAATTTTTTTCTCGTTCGTTTCTTGCGACAACGTTTTCGCGAATTTTAATTTTTCTGGCGGAAGAAAGTTTGGTATTATTGGACATCTTAATTGTTCTAGGATTTGGCATTATTATTTTATAATGGTCTAACGGAAGATTTATTTAGTAATTATTTACGAAGTAGATTTATCTGTTTTGTATTGGTGTACGTTTTATTCGTGCGTAATTTTGCAGTCGGAAAAAATGGTTTAGGGTTTATTATAAAGTAATTATTCTTTGATGATAATTCGTGTGCAGAAGTATTACAAGTATGTTATTTAATGTTGATGTAGCGGAATCGCGTTTCCAATGGAACGAATGGTTTGAAAGTGCTTAGGATATCATGATTTTGGTGTAAAATTTTATTAGATTGCATGTGTTCTAATTTAGGTTTCAAGTGATGTTTGATTTCAAGATTGTGGTATCGTGTTATACAGTTGGGCGGGTGGGGGTTTATTGGAGATGACGATACCATTTTTTGGTTTTTACCCTTTATATGGGTTAATATATTGACTGTTTTTGTTCCCCGCCCAGATAACCCCCTAGTTCCCGTGCTGTCCCGTTAGTTACATTTGTTGCTGCGTTGGATGGTGTTTACGTCATAGGCGCCATGTTGTGACGTCATTGTTTTGCGCGGCGGAAAGTAGTTCTACCGGTATCGCGTTCTCCAGTAATCCCGACTTTCCTGTGATTTCTAGTTTATCGTTTTGTATGTATTTATTTTTCTTTATCTGATGTTGCAAATGATCCAAGCTGTTGAGGTCAACAGTTTGTAGTTTGTTTGATAGTTATGTTCATTAGTGCCTTACCCTCTTGTTTTAGTTGGTTATCGATTTTAATTGCAATGAAGCACATATTCCAGTTGCAATTCCATTTTTCATCCAATTATCCTTTCTTTTTTTAATTGTCTTACTTCTTAGTCACATTTCATGTTCTTGCAGTTTATTGCTAATTAATTAGATGTGTGTTGGTCAACACAATGGCACTGACTGATAGATAGTAGTGTAAAGCAAAAAAATTTAAGGAATAAAATTAATTTTTCTTTAGCCTGTCAATTGCAATAAAATGCTGGTTGCAGTGTAAACAGGAGTACAACATGATAGTGTGTGAGGTCCATTACTATATATTTTTCTAAAGAATGATTATATTGTTGATTTACAATTACAATCTTTCTGAAATACTGCGATATATTTCTATTAATATAACAGTTGAGATAGTCCCATGAATTTCTCAATATGTTGGTTTTTGTTTTCATCAAACAAGGAAAAAATGTGATTTTGTGTATGCCTGTTTAACAATAGGTTGTGTTCGTTCTTGTCTGGGTGATTGGGTGTCAGATTATGTAGCAGAGGTAGAGTTCTGTATTTACTTCCATCAGAATGGTGACAGTGTAGCCTCTACGATTTCTTGATCATTTTTTGTTTAGAATAGAAATTTCTCATACAGTGTGCAAAACTCATTTGGCAGTAGAGTGAGCATACCTTGTGAGCTGTTGCACTGAGCTTCAAGTGTTCTGTCAGTCAGCCTATCAGCTCAGCTACCAACTGATCTCAGCTCTTGACTTTCTACTGAATCCTGTGGTTAATTCTTTCCTTGACTTGTGTGTCAGTCTATACAAGTAACCTATATAAAGTGACATTTCACTCTGTCTCCCAGTGATTCTCATTCCACATTCATAATCATATTGATTGCTAAACTTCTTTTGTAATAGCTGATTCCAATATAGCTACTCTCTTGACATGTAATTTGTTCATTATAATGTAGCTACCACACTATGAAATATATGTTAGACTAATAGTTTTGTTCCTTAACCTGAATTTTATTTGTTATCTTAGCAGGTGTATTTAATGTTCAATATTACTTCTAATAGTGAAAGATTTCCAAATATCATAAACTAAACAAATCAAAGGCTGCTTGGAGACTGACTGCAGCTTACTGAAGAACAAACCCTTACTAGTTCATTGACCCCACACCTCCCCACTGTTCAGTGGTCAATCATAGCTGACTCCTGTATGTGCTAGTTACTGACTGACAGTGAGTAGTAACTGCCATTTGTTTCTCATGTTTATCCCACATTGTAGGGTCTGCTTTACTGGAATTTTTTCTTCGACAAAAGTTAAGTTGTGCACACTCGTGCGAGGAATTGACTAGATGCATGTCCTCACACAAAGTATTCAGCCAGCACTTCTGGGTTTCCCTTGTGGTCTTTGGTCCTTTGGATTTATATTGAGTGCTGTTCTCACAACTAAAATGTTTTGCAGACAATATTAGCACATATTATCAGGGATTGGAGCCACACCAAATGCAGGTCTAATGTCTCATTCCTCGTACAGTCCATTCTAATGAGTCCCTGTGATCAGTGAATCATATTTATATCCATGATATACAAATGTTCGTGGCATTTTGTGACTGATCAACATTTGGTTCCATACAGTGTCACTGTTCAAACAGTGGTTCTGTAAATCTGTTATTTAAGGTACTGTGGCCACTTCCATTCAAGAGGCCACCTCATCCACACTGTGTTCACTCTGTATTAGACATCTGGGAGCATTTGACCATCTGAACAGATTAGTGATCTCAGGTATTTCAATTCAGATTACACTGAGTTCAAGTCCACCATTATTAACAGACCCATCACCATTGTTTCTCATATATATTATATATTTTATTATATTTGAGATTTCTATAATTTTAAATATTATATAAGTTGCTGTGCAGAAAATGTGTCTTTTTATTTCCATACTGTTTATTAAATGTTTCATCATTTTTAATATTGCATACATCATTCACTACTATATCTCCTTAGTACTGTTTTTCAGTAAAGGAATTAATACTGTTTTCTGTATTTATTTTTACAGGTCCAAAGTTGAGTAACAGCAAAAAAAAAAAAAAAAAAAAAAAGTTTTGTGACCAAGTGATATTGCTGTTGAAGTTAAATGTTAAAAGTACTCTTTTAAACTGAATATATGGGAACAATATGAGTACATCAAATGAGAGCACCATATCAGTGGCCAGACCATCACAAAATACATGTGTCAAGTGTCTTCAGTATTTCACCTCTAGGGTCTTGCTAATTACACACGTTTTTAGCCATTTGAGTCTATTGCTAAATATGCCATTACATATTTGCAAAAACTGTGGTCAAATCTTTTCAAACCAATCAAAGTTGTATGACCATTAATTTAAAGAGAGCAAGGAAATGGTGTTCAAACACCATTCATTAAATGGACTTGTTTGTGCATTCTGTGCAGACACTTTTTCATCTTGGTGCTCTCTAACAAAACATGTGTTCACCCATATATCAGCTATTTCAGCTCCTTTAAATGTTTGCACATATTACACTCGACTTATTGGGGATATGACAAAACTGGATGTTTGTAAATCCACCAACAGAACACCACAAAGAAGGTAAGCTGAGGCCTTTCTATTTTTTATTGATACTGCAGTTAATTTGATTTTGATTACTTTCAGTGATCAGAAGTATTGTACTCAATCTAGTATTAAATCTCTTTTTGTTACCATAATTTTAATCAAACATTTACGAAGTATAGTTCTCTGAGTGGCTTGGTTTGGTAAGTGACAGTATAAGACTGATCTGAAATACTTAATAAGAATAATACAAAGCTAACTTCTTCAGCGCCCATCATTTGGAAGCAAAGGCTCAATAGCTTGGGTTACCAAGATTATCCAATTGAAGACCTTTTTGTAGTGACAAATTTATCACATTTCCAAAGGCAGTAGAAGATCACGGTCAGCAATAAAGAAGGAGATATATTTTATGTATGTAAATGATTCATATTTGCATGTTGATTTCAAGCTACTATGGATTACCTAAAGCTACTTGCCCACACTGGAACTGAAACTCATTCTTCTTTTAGCTATCCCTTAAAAAAATGTTTAAAAAGTTCTGTGATTTTCAATAAGGCAGCTTATTTTCAAATATATTATTTATTGTTAATATACACACATGTCCACAATACTTTAATCAATTAACAATAACTTTTGTACCATCATAATTTTTCATGGCGTTGAATATTAATATATTTTTCTCGGGCTTCCAGCCGTGATAAGATGTCACAATTGTGGGACATTTTGAAGGTTTCCTTCTCTGCCTTCATTCTCAACCAATTGTCAATGATTAACTGTTTGTTTATTCAGCCGCTGCTACGGAAATGGTGGAAGACAAAAACCAACACAACGCGATTATGTCATCCGCTCTTCTGCTCGTTACCGACGTGAAACTGTTTCAGAATTTTAATAGCCGGGATCCAGGCCGCACTGAGTTGATAACCAGTGTCCCTATAAAGGACTTAATAAAAAGTTTTGTTCAGGTCTGATGATAAATTAGTAAAATTAATGAATAGGTCTAACTTGGGAATCATCAGACATATTAAGAATGGATTTTGATATCCTTTATGTATGTTGAAGGATACACAGCATATATGTCTTTGGTGCAGTTGTTTCTCAAAATACGCCCCAGTTTTTTGGATATTCCTATGTAAATAAACAAAAAATCTAAATGTCCAGTATATAACAAATTATTGCCTCATGCTGATAAATGGTATTGTGGTCTATGGGGAACGGTGTTTGCTTTATAATTTTTTAAGATAAATTTAATTTCAATCGAGCATGCGCTCCAGAGGCAATTTCCCTACACACCCATCTTCCCCCTATTTTGTACCCACCTACATTTGCCCGCTATAAATTTTAACTTTAAATTCTTTTAAAGTTTTCAGTAAGTTATTCATCATTTCCCTTGGTAACTCATTACAATCCCTGACACCCTGACCTAAGAAAGAGAATCTTCCCACACCCTTTGTGCCTGAAATCGAGTGCCAGCTTGTGGTCATGGTCATCTTTTCCCTTCCATGCACTACTTTTCATACCTACTCCAATACCTTTCTATGCCTCATCATCAGTATCTGTCCTGTACACCCCCATGATCCTCCTCATCCTCCTTCTGTCTTGCAATGAATTCCATTCCAGCTCCTTTATCATATCTGTCACTGATTGCATTCTGTGATAATTTCCAGAAACAAATCTAGCAGCTCTTTTTTGCACCCTCTCCAGTTCCTGTATTTGATACACAAAATGTGGGTCCCATACTACACTACCATACTCGAGCAATGGTCTGACCAAAGTTTTGTAACCCAATTCCTTTACTTATTTTTTACTAACTCGAGTTCAAATACCCGGAGAATCAAATATTTTTATTTATTTTTATCATCAGAAATTGTCATGCTTGACTTTTTTTTTATTATAGTTAAACTTATTTACATACTTTTGTTGTGTGAAATAATATTTAAAACAAATCATATTACCTACAATTAAGCGTTATTTTTTCCACTGAAATTCTAATGTTTTGTAATGAATTCACGGGTCTACCGATGGATTGTCTTTACACAACACAAATCGGCCATTCACTCTTGAAAAGTTCATTGCATTCATACAGTCATGAAAGTCTACATTCTTAAATTATTTCACTTTTTTCACTTTTTGTTAATAAAGTATTTCAGTACGTTTTCAGTTGAAATAGTTAGTATCATTTTATTTATTTCAACTTCGTTGTTTTTTTGCGTGTATATCGTCAAGAGTTATTTTAAATGAAATATGTAGCCTTGGGAAGATAAAAAAAAAAAAATCTTTCTTACTCTCGAATTGTTCCAAGAACAGGTTGCGTGTAAATAGTTGAAAATAAAATAGTAGGCCTATCCAGTGATGATAGAATGGAGCTCAACAAGGAAATGGAAGAACAAGTGACAAATGTTTATAAACATTGCAAAATTCTTGTGTGAGATTCCAGTTTCCTGGCAGATTCGCCTGTGACTTAATTTCATTGGGTTTGGGTGAGGCATATTTGGAAGCCATTGTTCTATATGGGCCGAAATTATGTTTGGTGTATCTGTTACAAGCTATGTGATTTCTTTTAAATTTTATTTTGTGCAATAAAAGGGTGTAAATGAAGTTTTAACAAAATAAATAAGTCATGCTTAATAATTTCTGAACTATAAGAAGAAATTAAATTTTTAGATTCTCTGGGGATTTGAACTCTGGCCAGAAAATTAAGTATTTAACACACTACCACATAGACCACACTGCAATTCGTTATTATGGGGCAATAATTTAGTATATAGCAAATATTTATAATTTCTTTTTATTTGCATGTGAATATCTCAAAAACCATGGCACATACTGAGAAACGACTGCACCACAGACATATATGCTGTGTACCATTCAACGTATATGAAGGAGATCGAAATACGTTCTTAACATGTCTGATTATCGCCAAGTAAGTAATTAGAAATTAATACTGCATATGTGACTGCCTACGAGTTTGCACATTGACAGATATACAAATCACAAATTGATAGGCTTGTTCTATAAGGTTTACATCTTTATGTTAAGATAGTCCATGGTGTTTTATAAAACTTTATACCATATAATAAAGAGTTCAAAAATATTTTGCAGAATTCTGTTTTACTATGTTGCTCTTCAAAAGTTAATTAGTTGTAAGTTCCAAATATTAATATGCAGGAAATGGGCACAAAAATGAAGAGAACTTGGTGCAAACACAATGGTGATATTGAGAGCCTACAGATGGTAAGAGTTTTATTGAGACTTTGCTCATGTAGTTGCCCAGAATTTCGCTGTGAAATAATTAATAAACCCTAAAATTGCAGAAAATAAAATTTTATCACTTTAAACATTACTTACTTAGTCCACAACCTGAAGGTTAGTTGACACCTCCAAAAGGAGGCATATGAATCCATTGTGCCATGATTTCCTTTTGTACAGTTTTATGTGGAATACAGATCATGGAAATTCCTAGCATAGCTCATGTAAGTCCTTCCCCCACCAGCATTTGATCTCAAGACCAGACCAGAAACAATTGATAGCAAGTGGCTTAACTACTGAACTACCAGGCTATTTGAATTTAGGTAACTATTCAAATATTTCATGTTGTTTTCTATTTTTGTGTCACCAGTCTTTACTGGTTTGATGCAATCCTTCATCCATTCCAATCTTGTGCTAACCTCTTCATTTCAATATACCTCTTCAACCCAAATCCTTATTATCTGCTTCATATATTCTAATCTTTACCATTCTTACCTTCAACTGTTTCCTTCCACTAACAAATTAACCAATCCTGCCTTTCTCATTATATTATCTCTCCTTTCTATAAGACTCTTTGACAACTTCTTTTCTCACCCAAAATCTCCGAAAAATTTTCATTTCATACATTAGCTGTCTACTTAATTTTCAGCATTCTTCTATAGCATCACATTTCAAATGCTTCGATTTTCTTTCTTTCTCTTATTCCAACGTTCATGTTACCTGTCATGAAGTGCTGTGCTCCACATATAGTTTAAAAAATTTATTAGTCCTATATCAATATTTGAAACTAAAAGATTTATGTCTTTTATGAAGGCTCTTTTTATTAGAGCTATTCTGCTTTTAATGTCATTTCTTCTTTAGCCATTTGTTGTAACTGTACTTCCTAATTAGTAGAATTCAGTTACTTCTTCTATTACATCAAATCCTATTTTTAAGTTTAACCTACTTTTATTGCTATCATTTCTATTATATTCCATCATTTTTGTGTTGTTTTGGTGTATATAGTTCAAAATCTTTCTTCATTGTTTTGTTCATGTCATTCAGTGATTTGTCAAGATCCTTAGTCGTATCTACTAAAAGGGCAACATCATCAACAAATCATTGACATACTGATTTTTTTCTCCCTAAACACTTATTCTACATTCGATTTTTTCTTTTACTTCATTTATAAAAAATAAATATTAACAGGTAGATTACATCCTAGACTGTCCTCCTATTTAACTGATCCATGTCTCTCATGATTCTCTACTTTTATTAGAGTCATTCCTCTACCCCAATATTATAGACTGATTTTCTTTTTAAAAAATTAAATTTTGTCTTACTTTAGCAAAAAATTTGTCTAATTCAACAAATGCCATAAAAGTATCTTTGTTTTTCTTGACTAGCAAATCAATTATTAATCTTAAATCCAGAACTGTTTTTCTTGTATCACAGTTTTTACTAATCCCAATCTAATTTTTACCTATTATCTCCGCTACTATCACTTCTATTCCTCTGTATAATTTAATTTAATTGCAATGGGGTGCATATCTTAACCAGTAATTTTTAAACATGTAATAATTCTCAAATTTGTTTGCTTCTGCTTTCTTTGGGAGAATATTTTTATTCAAATCTGTTGGAATCTATTCTGTTTTTCATAATTTTTTTTGATATTGGTTTGAATAATCTTCAGATTCCTTCATCTACTAAGGATTTCAGAAATTCTGAAGGATTCTCATCAATTCCAACCATCTTATATGATTTCAAATCATTAAAAGCTCAATCAAATTCTGTCCTTAAAATAAAATCTTCTAAGTCAATAATAATGATATTGCCTTCTTTATCCCATGCACTGTTGTGCAAATCATCCCCATTGTTCAGTTTCTCTATGTATTCTTTCTATTGGTTAGCTCTATCTAAATTTTTCGTGTGACTATTTCCTTTTTTTATTTCTTCACACTTTTTTTCACAGCCACTTTTAATATAGTTTTGTATTCCAGATTTATTTTATTTCTAAATTATCAGCACGCTACTATTCTGTTTCAAATCCCCACTGAAATATCACGTTAAAACACTTTGCTCACTTCACTAATTATGCAAGTATATTATAAATCTTTAGTATAGATTAAACTGTAAACTGAATCTGATGATACATATAATTTTCAGGATTTTTAGCACTGTTTATTAATATATTGGTTTCGCCAGAGACACGGGAAGTTACCCTAGGTGTGTGGAGTTGCAGTCATTGCAAGAAGGCAACTCCTGATTTTCAGCCAGAAGTAACTCTATGGTGAAAATTCTGACCTGCCACTAATGTCACCAGCCAACCCTCACGACCTAGGGGAGTGGGAAGTATGTTTACGAAATGGCTGGGAATGGGCTTTGTCCTGACATTCAGGAAACATCCACGGAATGGTCACAATTTGGCGTTCACAAAATCGAAAAGGTGGAGTTGAAATATATCCATGGATGATGCCAAATAAATTAGTCAACCTCTTGTAATGAAGCTTTACTTAGTTGCGGTCATGACATTGCTAACGGCCCTTGAGTCTGCACATAGACAGAGCGACCTTTTATCCAAGGTAATCCTACTTGAAACTAACAGGAGCTAAGGTGGAGCTAGAGCACTATGAGTAAAAGCTTTAAGCATAAATCTTTCATGGCATTGATGTAATACTTAATCGATTGATATGTACGGTATGCATTTGTCATGGCTGGTCGTGTGGCATACATACTAAATTCATCTATTCACTCATAATTATGTGACATTGTAGAATAGTATAATAGAAGGGTTTTATATATATATACTATATATATGATAAACGGTTTATTATGGCCGTGCTGTACACTAGTGGATGACATAGATTGATTTGGAGAGGTGTTCTTAGAAGCATCTTACGATTTAAGCTATCTTCCAGATTATAACAGATTATCTACTAGTGGGCACCAAGTTGTTATTTGTCAGGATAGGGATATTTGTTACCAGGGTGATCTTTGATTTAGCAGGGATCTCAAACTGCTTTACTTGTGATATTTGTAATAGTTCTTACTTTGCCGATATATCAAAAACTCTTCCACCCAATTATCTGATATAACTTCGGTTCTAACCTAATGACTGAGGTGACACAATTGATAATTTAAACATACTTTAATTATAAAAGCCTAACCATACATTTATCCACAATTCTGTCTGAATTTATGCTGATATAAAGTAACATGCGTGCATGGTTACAATGTGACCAATTTACTAAATGAATGACTAGCTTCTTCATACGGGTATAATGGAACATGGCTTTACTGAACTAATATACGAATGACTGAATAATTAATGATCCTGAATATAACACTTCATTCCAAAATAAGATTATCATGAGGCATTACAACATTATTACACACAATGTCAAACAACTAATTTAAGTTACATAGACTGAATAATTTAACTAACATACTTTATCTAACCACACAATAACTAACGTGAAGCAATGCATGGCAATGTATGGCTTTGCCATGTGCCGAAGGCACAGACGAGATATATATCTTACCTTCTACATGGCTGCTGGCAGAATAGGCAATCACAGAATAGGATAGAATGTGGCGGGATCACTCCGTGCAGTAGTATTCATGCGTGAGCTATCACATGCCTGTGCGACAGCTATGCAAAGCAGTCGCCTTGGACTCATGAACTTGCAACTATGCTATTGTTACGCACATATGCATCTCGCTCGCTTGTGCTTGGTTCGAAGCAGCTTACAATACTCACCGCATAAATTACCAAAACTACCAATTTAAATCCTAATTCTTAGACCGCCCATCACAATAGGAAGTACTAATATGAGCTGCTAAAGTATATATTTCCCAGTAAACTATTTTTTAGCATTAGCTACCAGTAACAGTATAACAAGCAAAACTATTTAGAATGATATAACAACCCATATTTAAAACTGTAAATAGTTGCCTATTTTAATACAAGGTATATATAAATTTCGATTTTATTGTTTTTAAGACAGAGTACCTGCTGCCAGGTTTTAATATTGCTTTCATTACCTTCAAGATCCATCAGTTCATAGAAAATATCAGCAAAGGAGATCACTATTTATATATGACAAGTCAGAGGAAAATCCTTGCAATTCAAACTCCGACAGTATTCTAAATAGAAGTATTTGTCTTTGGTTACATTGTTATTGCTTATTTGTTAATAAAATTTTTATGATAATAATAGCCTTCACTTTGTTCTCCAAATCAAAATTGTTCAATTGCAAAACTGACCGAGTTTCAAACTTAGTACCTGGCATTATGCCAATCATAACAATGAAATAGATTTTACCAAAGATTACACAGTTTCATAACTCTCCACTTAAGTTTGTATAAAATAGAGGAAGTGATTGATTCATGTAATTATGGTAGGTTATTTCATGAAGGTGCTGTATCTGTTTCTGTGTGCAATTTGAAGTGTTTCTGAATGAGTTCACCTTCGTAATTTCTAATTTGATTTTGAAAGCTAACATTTTAATTCAAAGACATCAGAAAGTGATATAGTACTGATTATTTATGTATAAATTGAATTCCATGTTAAAAGTAATGTTAAAATACTTCAAGTTGTTTGTAATTTAATTTAAATATTTTCTATTTAGTTCCTAGTAGTATTAGCAAGTTTTAATTTGTATATTAAGATAGCCTTTAGTTGGTGATCTTAATTTATGTTGTGGCACATTTGTACGCGTCTGGAATTTTATCTGTGTGTATAAATTGTCACCCTGGTAGTGACCAGGAGAGTTGTCTCTAAGAGGAAGCTACACCAATTTAGTCATGATAATTTTGCTGAACAGTTTATTTTCTATTACTAAAATGTTTCTGCAAATAACTAAATAAAAGTCCATCTAACGGTTTCGCATTAAAAAAAAAAAAACACTCGCATCACAGTTTAAAAAGATAATATCTCATGGGTTGAGTGTAGTGCACTCACACCCATTTAATATACAGTATTCAAGTTTATTATAAGTGTAATAGTCCTGTCTAAGTGACAGCACTGAAAGGGTAGCCGAGTGGTGGATTTGTGGACGTCTGATATGGAAGGAACCTAGAGGAGAGTTTACTAACCTCGTGGCGTTTTTGTAGCTGAAGAAATCTCTGGAATCTTGATACAAAGCTCTTCTGACCAGTCTAGTGGGCTACTAAAGATGATGTTAAGTCAGGATTAGTTTGACACCAGCTGATTAATAGGTTCAGCAACCCAGGATAAGGAAGACTAGCTCATGTTAAGTGGCCAGTTGAGAATCTATCCTGATAAATGATAACAGGTGGCTAACAGTTCACAGAATCCCATTTAATGATCAGTGAAGACTGTAGATAATACAGTTGATAATATGACTGGCAAGGATCTGTCTGGCTACATCTATGAACGATGTTTCTGTATCTGATTGAAGATATACTGAAGAATTAATGATTGGTTGATGAACACTGAATGGCTAGATGGAATGCCTGGCCCCATGACGTTATGAAGGCCTACATGGCGTACAGACTGAAGCCTATGAGAGTCGGCCTAGCTGTTAGTTACCCATAACGATTCAATGAAAGCTACTCATGGACTGAGAGCAAGAAATATGTCTTTTTTTCGGAGGTAGACTCTATAGACGTCCTTAGCCAGTTCAAATCGGTGCTGACGATTGACTCAGCGCATCAGCAAGTTTTGTGAATAACAAGTTCACGCTGAGGTAGCGTTTACAAGCCTGGCTTTGTTGCCTGCACTCCATCGAATATTATATTTACTAAAATCCATAATTAATACACAATAAATCCCTATGAATCAAATACAACACTGACATAAGTCATTGTTTATTATTTCCAAAAACATTGCTTTTGGGATATTTCAACAAGGTGATATCATTGAAAATCTAATGGTTACAGAGTTTGATATGAAATTGGAGAGCATAAAAAGTTACATAGATATGCAGAGTAGAAATGGTCATATTTGTAAGAAAGAGAAGACTATTGAAAATTAAATGTGACACAGAGGAAAAGTTCAACTCAAGCAAGGGAACATAATGAAAAAATTTAATTTTTAAATAAAGAATTTTAAACTAGGTATTAAGGTTCCTTAAATGTTGTCTCGTGAATATATTGTTGCAGCACATTTGAGACACTTCATAAGTTTGCGACATCAAAATAAAGCATCACTGTAATTTAAGAAAATGTAAATTGTGGAATACAAGTGAAAAAAAAATTAGGATGGTTTTAGGTAGACTTAGTGATGTGTATATAAGATAAAACAGAAATGCGAGAAAACAAAATAATTTTCTTACTTCAATTTTGCTAAAGAAAGATGTCCCATATGTTCTGAATCTACAAGTATGATATTTATACAGAGACCTTCCAAATTGTGTATTGGAAATAAAAAGAAGATGTAAGCGCTGAAATGTAGTAGACCTAGTGTTTGGAATGAATTTGGCAAGGGTTTTAACGTAAATACATACACAGTGATGCCATTTTCTAAAATCTCTCAAAAATCAATAAAACAATTCCTAAAGCCATTGCTTTAGTCAGTGGTTCATAAAAACTACTTAGCTTCACTGGGAAGACTTTATTGAAATAAAGATCAGCATAACACATAGATAGACGTTCATGTGGAATTTATACCACAAAAGAAAGGGAAATTTTGTAGGGAGACTCGAATTCTAATCACCCAGTGACCAAACCTTGCTCCGTTTCGCTGGATGAAGTAAAACTGTTGATAACTTTGCTAAAATATAAATTCAAAAGAAAAGTTTGGGATCAATTACCCAAAGAACGCTTGAGAGGTAAATGTTACCTCTACTATACAGTATTACCAACAGGATCAAGTCCCTTGACTTAATGTTCGATAGTACACTTTATTACTGTTTCAGAAATACATTCGAAAGTTATGCAGCACAAAGTCAAATCAGAATCATATTGAAGTGCAGAATTTTAACCACTGTCATCTAGCAACTGAAAAATGTGTTTGTTGCTATGGCTCGGGGTTATTTGTTTGTATCTTATATTACCTAAATGTCTCTTTGTGGAAAACCCTGTATTCCTTCAAATGGTCTCCAACAAACTACATAAATAACGCTAAAAATGCAATCTGGCATGTGGAATTTTAAAGTTAATTTTAATAAATTTGCAAACTTATGTTTCAAATGATGTATGGATTTCTATTCCAATGAAAAGTTTTGACAGTTCCCATCTAAGCTAAGTTAAAATATTTTTAAAACATCACATTCTTCTGATTTGTGCTTAGGCCACTAAAGCTAATGTCTGTAATAAGTTCAGCAACCATTTCCTAACTGAGGAATGTGCCTATCATTTTGGAGAGCGCATATGCAATCCCCAGTTTCTCCTTCCAGGTTGTTTTTTTTTTTTTTTTTCAATGAGTTCCTGAAATAACTTCAGATTTTACCATATTACCATTTATTATTTACCATATTTCATATAACCAAATCTATTAACGAGTTGTGACGTCCTCAACAGGTCACAAAGCTGTCTGAAATAATTTTACATAAAAAGTCTCTGAAATCATCATATAATAGCTGCTCTCTTGTAGAATGTTGGTGTTGTACACAATATGCTAAATTATAAGTTAACTACATTTCTATTATATTAACATTAGTTTCAGATTTCCATTTTAATATTTCGGAAAATCTGCAAGTAACATATTATTGGCATACAAGTTAAATTATTAGACTTTGTTTGTATAAAAAATGTGGCTTACAATAACATTTACGACTACTCAGATGTTTATTAGAATGTTTACAATAAATTTTGTGAATATTTCTTGCATCAGCATTTAATCACAAGCCGTAATTTCTGTTTGCAAACATATTCTTATATTTAAGAAAACAATTACAGTTTTGTCATACAGTATGTTCTTTAAATAAAATAATCTTATGTGTACTGAAATATAATTGCAGCTAATTGGAAGTCTTGATATTGTATATTAGAATCTTCAATATTATTTTATCTAAAATATTTCATTACTATAAATATCTCTATAAGTTTTTTATTCATTGCTGACATAACAGGTTTACTACTTCTTCTAGGTGTACAGATGTGACTCATAGCTGTAACAAATGTGAGCTGCAACCTCGCCTATTAACAAGTTCCAGTTACCTTAGAGGAAAATATTCACGAGAGCAGCCATTTTATTGTGAAGTTTGCGGAAAATCATTTTCTAAGTCTATTAACCTTACACATCATAGAATAATGCATTCAGGTAAAAAGCCGTTTACTCGTGAAGTTTGCAGGAAATCATTTGCTCATTCTAGTGCCCTTATGATCCATAGAAGAATTAATTCGTGTGATCGACCATTTACTTGTGAAATTTGTGGAAAATCAGTTGCTTACTCTAATTATCTTACAGTTCATAGAAGAATTCATTTAGGTGAGCGGCCTTTTGCGTGCGAGGTCTGTGGGAGATCCTTCTCTATATCTGGTCACCTAATACAACATAGACGAATTCATTCGGCTGAGCAGCCGTTTGATTGTGATATTTGTGGAAAATCATTTACTCAGTCTGCTGGCCTAATAACTCATAAAAGAATGCATTCCGGTGAAAAACCATTTGCTTGTGAAGTTTGCAGGAAATCATTTGCTCGGTCTTATTCCCTTAAAGTCCATCGAAGAATTCATTTGGATGAACGGCCATTTTCTTGTGATATTTGTGGAAAATCGTTTACTCAGAGTTCTAACCTTTTAAGTCATAAAAGAATTCATTCAGGTGAAAAGCCATTTGCTTGTAAAGTTTGCAGGAAATCATTTGCTCGGTCTGATGCCCTTATGCTCCATAGAAGAATTCATTCTGCAGAACAGCCGTTTGCATGTGGAATATGTGGAAAATCGTTTAGTCGGTCCTGTAACCTGAAAACTCACAAAAGAATTCATTCAGGTGAAAAGCCGTTTGCTTGTGAAGTTTGTAGGAAATCATTTGCCCGATCTAATAACCTTATAGTCCATAGAAGAATTCATTCTGGTGAACGGCCATTTGTGTGTGAAGTTTGTGGTAAATCCTTCTCTGTGTCAACTCACCTTTCACAACATAGAAGAATTCATTCTGGTAAATGACTATTTGCTTGTGAAATCTGTGGAACATCTATTTCTTGTGACAATACCCTTACAAATCATAGGAGTTTCCATTTAGTTGAATAAATTTGTAAGCTCCCTTCATGGAAAAGAATTTGTTTAGTCCAGTGGTCTTACAATCCGCAGATGAATTAATTCATTTGACCGGTAGTTCGCCTGTGAAGTTAACTGGGAAACTTGTGGCCAGTCTAGTAGCCTATAACTTTTCAAATGAATACTTTCATGTTAGCAGCTGATCTTTTGTAAATTTGTGGAAAATATTTTAATATTTCTGAAAACCCTGTTTTTTTTTTGCTCTCGAAAATCTTTAGACTGGTTTGATACAATCCTCCATCCCTTCCTATCCTGTGCTAACCTCTACCTTCTTAATTTCTACATACCCCTTACAACCCACGTGCTCAATTATCTGCATCATATATTCTAATCTCTGTCTTCCTCTACAGTTCTTACCTTCCACTGTTCCCTCCATTAAAAAATTAACCAATCCAGCATGTCTCAAAATATGACCTACCAGCCTGTCTCTTCTTCCTTTAAGGTTCTTCCATAAACATCTTTTCTCACACATCATTTCTAAAACTCGTTCATTTCTTACTTTATCTGTCCACTTAATTTTCAGCATTCTTCTGTAGCACCACATTTCAAATGCTTCAAGTTTCTTTCTTTCCGATATTCCTAAAGTCCATGTTTCACTACCGTATAGTGCTGTGCTCCACACATAGAGTTTTAAAAAGTTCTTTGTAATTCCTAGATCAATTTTTGAAACCAAAAAGTTTCTCTTTTTAATGATGGCTCTTTATGCTAGTGCTATTCTGCTTTTAACATCATTCCTGCTTCGGCCATTGGTTTTAATTTTGCTTCCCAAGTAACAGAACTCACTCACTTCTCTAATTGCATCTGATCCTATTTTTATATTTAATCTGCTAGTATTGGTATCATTTCTGCTACATTTGATCACTTTTGTCTTACTTTGATTTATATTCATTCCAAAATCTTCATTCAGTATTTTGTTCATGCCATTCAATAATTTCTCAATATCCTCAGCCCTCTCTGCTAATAAGACAATGTCGTCAGAAAATCATGGCATACTGATTTTTTCTCCCTGAAAACTTATGCCAGATGGAAATTTTTCTTTGACTTTCTTCATTGCTTCTTCTACATACAAGTTGAATATTAACGGGGATAGACTACAGCCTTGTCTCACGCCCTTTTTAACTGATGCATGTCTCTCGTGATTCTCTACTTTTATTACAGCCACTTGATTCTTATATAGTTTATAGAGTATTATTCTATCTGGATACTTTAGTCCTGACTTCCTTAAAATTTTGAACATCTTGTCCCACCTTACTTTATCAAAAGCTTTTTCTAAATCAACAAATGCCATAAAAGTATCATTGTTTTTCTTGATCCGCCCTTCAAGTATTAATCTTAAAGACAGTATTGCTTCTCTTGTACCACGATTTTTCCTAAACCCAAACTGATCTTCACCTACTATCTCTTCTACTACCCTTTCCATACTTCTGTATATTATTCTGGTCAGTAATATTGCAGAATGTGATGTTAGACTAATGGTGCAATAATTAATTCTAACATTTGTTGGCTTGTGCTTTCTTTGGAAGTGTGAAGACGAAATTTTTATTAAAACCAGTTGGAATTTCTTCTGTTTTATAACTTCTTGATATCAGCTTTAATAGTCTTTTCGATTCCTTCCTCTTCTAGAGATTTAAGAAGTTCTGCAGGGATCTCATCTATTCCAACTTTCTTATTTGCTTTCAAGTTATTCAGAGCTTTATTAAATTCTGTCCTCAAAACAGGATCTCCTAAGTCATCAATGTCGACATCGTCTTCCTTTTCCTATACACTATTGTTCAAGTCATCCCCAACATATTCTCAATATATTCCTTCCATCTGTTAACTCTATCTTCTGACCTTAAAAGAGGTTTCCCATTGGCAGCTTTAATGTTCATATCTCTTTTCTTCATTTCTCCAAAATTCTTTTTTGATATTTCTATATGCAATATCTACTTTTCCTGCGACCATTTCCTTTTCTACTTCTTCACACTTTTCTTGTAGCCATTTTTCTTTTGCTATTTTGCATTCCCTATTTATTTGATTTCTCAGTTGCCTGTACTGCTCTCTTCCTGCTTCATCCTGAGCATTTTTTGTACCTTCTCATCTGATCCATCAGCTGCAAAATTTCTTCTGTGATCCAAGATTTTCGGGACGCTTGTTCCCTGAAGCCTAATGTTTCTTAATGCGAATAAAAGAAAATTTTTTTAGAATGGTAACAATTTTTTGTTTATTATTTCGCATACCTTATGACCATTATAATGGTTCCCAAATGTTCAATACAATTTCATTGAAAAGTGTATGCTATGATGAAAAATCAGAAATACCATCTGAAGATATTAAAACATATTGTGCTAAATAATTGTTGTAGATTTCTGTTATTAGTTTCTGGAGAATTGTTAGATTCTTTGAGCCATTACCCTTAGAAATCATAGAAGGTTCCATTAAGTCGAATGAATGTATAAGTTCTGTTTATTGAAAATTGTTTGTTTAGTATAGTGGCCTTACAATCCACAGATGAATTAATTCATGTGAGCATTGTCTTGTACATATTGCTGAGAAATAAATACAAATTGCTATTTACTTGAAGACTGTATAAGACATTTTGAAAATTAATAAAGGTGAATGGATTTTTGTAGCAAGGGTGTATATATAATGGTTTATCACACCAATTGCCCTTAAAACTACTATCAATTCAATTTGATGGGTCTGTTCTTAACCCTTGAATATATCGAAAAAAGTTCAACCATTTGCTAGCCATGATACTTAGAAGAGAGTATGTTGTGTTTAATAGTTTTATATTTATTATTTATTCGTTGAGGCCAACTAGGACCACGTTAAGCCTTTGTGCATTTGGCAGCGAGTTTCTTCTTCTTTTGGTCCCAGAACTCCTTCATTCGTTTTGAATGCGCCTGTTTGCGCTCCTCTGTCCATAGTGTACCGCGTCTTCTGTTGGAGTGTTCGTCTTGGCTTGTCCCACTTGTCATTAACTTCTTCCGAAACATATCTCTGTTTAAAGCATCTTCTGGTTCTAGCCCCATCAAATGGAGATCTTCTTTAATATTTACGAACCAGGGCATTACAGTTTTGGGTCTGGAATCAAATAAGTTAAAGATTTTTTTTGTTAGTCTGTTCTCCTCCATCCGTTTGAGGTGGCCATAGAATCGAGCCCGTCTTTTGCGGATTGTTTCAGTGATTTTCTCTATTTTGCTGTAGACTTCTTTGTTGGATTTCTTTTGATGGACGCCATTCTTAAAGTTGGAACCCAGAATTCCTCTAATAATTTTTCTCTCCTTTTTCTCCAGTTCTCCCAGAAGTCCTTTATCGGCATTCAGGAACAAGGTTTCAGCTGCATACAAAACTACTGGTTTCAAAACTGTTTCATAATGACGTATTTTAGTATTTTGTGAAAGACATTTTTTATTATAGACCTCTCGCGAAGTTTGGTAGGCTATTTCTAGTTTGCGAATCCTTTCCCGAATAGCTTCTTTGTCCAAACCATTTTTCATAATGATCTCACCAAGGTACTTAAATTTTTCCACTTGATTAATGTCCCCGTATTTGGTTTGAAGTTTTGGTGGAGCATCCTTGATGTTAGTCATTAATTTTGTTTTCTCAAAAGATATCTGTAAACCGGTTTGATCAGCAATTTCCTTCAGCAAATCAATTTGGATCCTAGCAGTTTCTAAGTCATCTGATACGATAGTGATGTCATCGGCAAAAGCCAGAGTGTCTATTGTGATCCCTTTAGATTTAGTTCCTATTCTTGATGGGCTGCAGTCAATTTCCTTTAATTTTGCTCGCCAGGTCCGAATGATCTTTTCGAGAACACAGTTAAAAAGTAGTGGAGACAGACCGTCACCTTGCCTGACTCCAGTTGTGACTTCAAAAGGATCTGACAGACATCCTAAAAACTTAACTTTTGATTTTGTGTTTGTCAGTGTGGATCTAATTATTGCCAATAATTTTAGGTCAACTCCAAATTCATTAAGGATGTTCAAAAGCACTTCCCGATCTATCGAGTCATAAGCTTTCTTAAAGTCCACAAAAACTGACACATATTGCTTTGATCTGAGCGTGTAGTATCTGATGATCGTCTTGAGGTTGTGGATCTGTTCCGCTGTAGAACGATTTTTTCTGAAGCCCCCTTGGTATTCACCTATTTGGTGCCCAACTTGGGATTCTAATCTCTCCAGGATGGCAAGTGAGAGAATTTTATATGTTACCGGAAGCAAGGAAATTCCTCTGTAGTTGTCAACAATCTTCCTACTGTCCTTTTTTGTGCAACGGGTGGATTAAAGCCGTTTTCCAATCTTCGGG
This sequence comes from Vandiemenella viatica, assembly GCA_031002005.1. NCBI lineage: Eukaryota > Metazoa > Arthropoda > Insecta > Orthoptera > Morabidae > Vandiemenella > Vandiemenella viatica. Next base: position 701,663 of record JARYHS010008964.1, on the reverse strand, counting down.
TACAATTTCCTCATCCCAAATTTCTTCTATTTGCTTTTGCAAGATTTCTATTGATTCTTCGGGTGCATATTTCCATAGTTCTGCAGTTATGGAGTCTTCTCCAGGTGCCTTATTGTTTTTAAGTCTAGCGATGTGGCGCTTGATTTCATTTTTGTCGGGTGGTAAGGATACCTGGTATCTGAATAAGGGTTCCTCTGTCTTAATAGGATTTACGGGCTTATCACAGTTAAGTAGACTTTCGAAATAGTCAGAAAGGATCCTACAGTTTTCTTCATTTGATGTGGCCAGTGTGCCATCTTTCCTTTGAAAGCACAGCGACGGCGGTTTGTATCCTGCGAGTTTTCTTTTGAATGTTTTGTAGTACTCTCTAATTTCGTTTTTCTTAAAATTCTGTTCTATGTTTACAATAAGAGATTTTTCATAACTACGTTTCTCGGCTCGGATCACTCTAGCTGCTTGGGCCCGTTGGGTTTTGTAGGTTTCCCAGTCGGTTTCTGATTTAGTTGAGTAGTATTTTTTCCATGATTGTAGTCTTTTTTTGAGTACATATTCACAGTTGTCATTCCACCAGGCGTGTTTTTTCTTTCTTTTTATTTCTGCGAGTTCCTTTGCTGTCTCAATCAGGTGACTTTTTGTGTTGTTAAAGTTGCAATCAATGGGTCTGGCCTTCTCCTGAAACTCCTTGATTTTTTGCTTGAGTTTATCATTGTCGAAACTTATGATCTGTTTGGGTGTTTTCTTATTGTTTGCAGGAATGGGTTTGAACTTGATTATTGACATATAATGATCTGAGTCTACATTTATGCTCTTTTTTACTTTAACGTTCATAATCTCAGGGCTATTTTTCCTGGAGATAGCAACGTGATCTATTTGGAACTCTCCAATGGCTTGGACTGGAGATCGCCATGTTGTTTGCTTCCTTGGCAAATGACGAAAGTGTGTCGACATGACCTGCAGGCTATGATTTTCGCAGAGGGAGACTAATCTCTTACCATTTTGATTGGTTTTTTTTGTGAGCGGGATAATATCCAATAATTTTCCGGTATTTCTTTTCTCGCCCAAGTTGTGCGTTGAAATCCCCCAAAAGAATTTTAACATGGTGCTTGGAAATCTTGGCTAGCTTTTCATCTAGTAGATCCCAAAATTTTTCCACTTCATCTGGATCTGATCTGTTTTTATCATTTGTGGGGGCATGTGCATTTATAAGTGTGTAGGTTTTGTTGGCGCACTTGATTGTTAATATAGATAGCCGATCATTTACTGGTTCAAAATTTTCAACTGATTCCAGGATTGTAGTTTTCACAGCAAAAGCTGTTCCAAGCATCAGAGACCCATTGAGAATCCTTTTCCGTGCTCGACTCTTGAAGAAACGATAACCTTCAGAATCGAAAATATCTTCATCTGGGTACCGTGTTTCTTGCAGTGCTATTACAGATATCTGGTTTTCATGGAGGGCTCTAGTTAGGGTTTTCATCTTACCAGTTTGGGTGAGTGAATTTATATTGAATGTTGCTAGAAATGTTTTGGATTTGGTTCTGAGTTTGCGACTGTTAGGGACATTCCAAGACGCTCCGACTCGTCTTTTGCATGATGTCGAGTCTCCCCCAGAATCCGAATGAGACTCTTGCGCCGCACCTTTCACGACGAGGGATTTATCCGAAGATTTACCCCCTGGGGTAATATTCTTTAGAAGTTTTGCCATCATGCATGTTTGGCTTAAATTTTTTTTTGATGTATGCACATCTGTGTTACAACTAGGGTTGTTAGCCCTAGAGGTTGCCTCATGGTGTTCTCTGGCTTCTTTTACTTTCCTCCTTCATCCGTCATATTTGTGTTTGGTCCGCGAGAGCTATTTTATTTCACTCAAGTCCGCCGGTACAACCGGTGAGGACCCCCCTATCCGCCACCTGGGACGCGCCACGTGGGAGTATCACCTCTCCCCCTGCTACGACATAAATTTTCATGGATGTTTAGAGTTAAAATTGGTCAGATTGCAAGAAAAATCTACTGTCATAATTACAATATGAAAATTCTATTAAATAAATGACTTTTGTATTGGTACTAGGTTTAAAATTGTTACAAAATCATGTATTTTAAATACCGTAATGAAAATTCATTTAATTTTTGTGTTTATTGGACAGAAACCATTGTTTCAAAGATTTATTTTATTTAGTTTGTGGTGTAAATGTTTGTTTTGACATTCAAGTATGTCAGTAAGCTCATGATTATTGTCATTATTTGTGCTTTGTTAATTTTATTTGCTAATGATACCTTTATGGAATTAAGTTATTTTTAGTAATATATTTGTAATTTTAGGTATGATTGTATACAATCTGTAAAACTATTGTTTTTCAATTTTTTTTCTTGTGTGTGTGTCTACTTTTTTATTTAACAGAGAAGCAAAGCTGTATTTCTCCTAATCAGCTCAAATATAAGGATAACCATGATTTTAACAATGTTCATCTGAATCACCACTTATCAAAGAAGTGTCAATCTTAAGGATCCTTGATAAGTTATTTGTTAATTCACCACACTTTTTTTCACTCTTTTTATTTAAAGTCATGTTAGAAGTATATGTTTTCATTTTACTGTATCTGGAATAAGAAAATTATAATTTTCTCATTTTGTGTAAAAATATAAATATTCATAGAATTCTGTTACAATTATCCAATTTTGTTTCATTTGTGTTATCTAGAGGGTGTATCTTGTTATTTTCATCAACTGTGTCTTTGTTTTTGTAATTTTATCAACGTCTTGTATTTAATATTTAGCTTGTAAACACTTTATTTATCATTTTAGTTTGGCACGGACTTAATACCAGTCCATGTTGGGTAAGCCATAATTATATATTTTGTAAATCTTGATTGGAAATTACTTTTTCTCCTAACAATTAATGCATTCTGAATAAATAGTTTCATTTTATTAAGCAATGAAAAATATTTCACATATATCCCAAAACTTCTGCCATCATACATTATTAATCCTATATTCACACTATTGAAATGATAAAGTTTTTTGTTGTATCAATACAAAAGGACGAATTTGCTAAAACTGAATAGGAAGTTGAATGATTTTCTTTTACACATCATTATTGCAGGAAAACGAGCGCCAAGTACTGTATGTAACCTTGGTCCTAAGAAGCATGTTGTGTGTGCATACCACAGACTTAGACGAATGCAGTATTGTCCACTTAATATTATGTAACATGTATTTCTATAGTATTGCAGGAAAAATCCTCAGTTTAATAGTTGTTATGAACCAGAAAATCCAGCTTATGTATCCGCAACCCAATAACCTTTGGCACATAGCATGACCCAAGTCAATATTAAACTAATAATAATAAATTGTCAGACATTAGGAAAAATAAACTCTAATCAGTTTAATCTCTGTAATGTTTCTTGGTCTGTTCCTTTCAAGGAATTTCGGGCAGAGCTTATCTCATGGTTATTGATTTTAGTACTAATTCGTGTAATATCGTGCATTCAAAGGAATTTAATTTTAATGGTAATTTCAATTAATTTATTTGTGTATCATCTAATTATTGTAAGGATTACTGCAGGTGGTATAAAAATAAGGGTATATGTTTTGTTTTATTTACAAATCTAGAAGGATATAGACAAAATATGTATTGTGTTGAAAAATTATAATAAGGTGGTTTTTAATGACGATTAGTTACAAAAATTCCCTTTTTATTTATTCGAAAATAATTTATTGGTATCAAAGAAATTTTCGCTTAAAATCAAAAAACTGAGTGTAGGGATAGTTTCATCCCCGATAGGTCGGGCCACACTAGACCGCATAGACCCCGCACTGACACCTTTCTTATTGTTGTTGTCCGAATTGAATTTAGTTCAAATGACACCGCATGTTGGCCTTCATTAGATTGTTTTACTTTCTGATGCGGGCTAGTCAATAGTGAGAGGCGTATAGAAAGAGTTCGGAAAATTTAAGCCTTACTGATTTCTTTAGAGAAGTGTCATTATTTTAACCTGTTTTTAGGTTCATAACGTGTACATAAAATGTAGTAAGGTCCTTCCATGTTTGCATTAACGAATCAATGCTTTGCCAGTGGTGAAAGTCGATTTTAAGGCCTGTAAAAATTACATCACAGATCCAAATTTTGAAACAGGGAACCCTCCATACTTAAGTAACACACCACAAGAATCTGAATTTAGAGGTACAAAAAATATGTATTCAATCATATAAAAGTACATTTGTGTTTTGAGTTGACAAAAATAAATTATGTAAAGTAAAACTACATTTATTTAATAATATTTATATTTTTAATTACATTCAGATTTGTCTCATCACTCAGGTAGTTAACGGCGGACGATTGGGGTACTGAAAGTCCCTGGTTCAAATACCTCAGTTCTGATTTTTAGAGGTCTTAAAATTGACATTTATCTATGGCAAGGCTTTGATTTGTTAATGCTAAGATGCTTGGACGCTCCATTGTTCGAATTTCACGTTAATCTGTAGGTCTCCTTTTCAAATTAGGCGACAATGATAGAGGTGTACTACGTGGCTGATAAACTCTGTGATTGTAATTTTTGGATCATATAAATTTATTATTTTTACAGCATTTCTCAGACTGTATTAAAATTATTTTTTTTTTTTTTTTTTTTAGTGAAACGGAAGGATCCTCAACCAAAACAAACACATTTAGTGACTGACGCTTTACATTTCATTGTGACTATGTAGAGATACACCAGAATCTTTCAACCCAGTACAGTGTGACTATCATTTACCGATTTGAGTCCGTTCTGCGATCGGGGAACAGGAAATTACGGTTATCAATAATGTTTTAAGTGAGGAAATATTGTTTAACAAAGATATATTGTAAGTGGCAAAGTATTAATAAGGGATTTGGATACGAATTTACATATAATTTACTCAGTAGAACAGATGCATTGAGAGTCGCATTTAACTCACGAATTCCAAGTACACGAACTGCCAAGTGCTATGTCGACCCAGCGATCTGGTTACATGCACGCGGAGATCAGCGGCGAATACACCTAGTGTACAGGAGACGCTTTATTATATTCTTAATATTAGTATTGTAATGAAATTTTCAAATGCAATTTTCAGTCACTTCAAGACGTCCAAATTGTTTGTAATTTGGTACGTGCTTTAAGATCTGATAACAACACAAGAATGTCATAGCTAAGTCCTGGTAATATCATTACTTTTACAGCAACAATAGAAAATTGGTTGTATGTATCAAACTTTCAAATTCAAATTTCAGCCACATGGAGACGTCAAAATTGTTGGAAATTTTGTACACTTATTAAGAGTCCACGGCATTACATTAATTTTATAGTTATATCATGGTACTCTAATTACTTTGACAGTAAAAGTAGAAGAGTGATTGAATGTAATAGAAAATTAAAATTTAATTTTTACCCACTTCCACACGTCCGAATTGTTTGAAATTTTTTAAACATATTTAGATCCTGGCCTACAAATCAAAATTCCGACTGGAACAACTGTTGATGTTACTGTTTTCTTTATTTCCATACGCGTTTCGCTCTTATGGTGTGGGGCATCGTCAGTGGAGCTAGGGTGATGGTATTTATATGGGGATCTGGAACAGCACTTTATGCATCTTACAGATCTTCTATTTCACAATTATAAAAACTGTTTTACACACATTACTGAATAAATACTGGCATTGTATCCATTGCAACTGTTTTGTTTGTCTGCTACATTATATAATATTTTATTGATATGCACTATGAACTTATTCTCTACTTTCTTAAAATAACTTCAGCGCCATTTTAGCTCTTAATTTTCATTTTGAGAATTGCTCAGATCTGGATAAATAGTATTATAGATTAAAAAACTAAAAACTCTTTTATGTAAATGACAACTAAAAATTCAGAAATAAAATTATAATATAAAAAAATAAAAACATATGAACTGAAAAGTTAAAACAATCCATAAATGTAGATATTATTTTCAACAGCAATACAATTTCGCACTATTCAGTAAAACTTAATTCTTTGAATAAGCTTAAAATGTGAATAGTATTTTTTTTTAAAAATAACTTTAATTTAATAGGTTTGCTCTCTAGTTTCTTTCATAATAACGAATAATAGGCAAAGAAATTTAAGGCAACAGAGATCTAGCAACCCACGCTTCTTTACGTTAAGGCTAATTTTTTGGTCAGTGAGTTTGTTCTTATTTTAATCTTATCGGTATATTGTATATTAAAACATAAAGCGAAATTTCGAAATCCTTTTTAAGAATGTTGCGCGAACGGATCAGTGTGAGATTTAGCATAGTTAAAGTTTATATGGAGAAGAAGTGCAGAAAGCTAAAATTTATATATTATATGTTATTCAAATACATTAAATAAAAAAAAAATATTCATGGTTTAAATTAAATTGTGTTGTTAATGGCAATGACTTCTGCATTGTCTGTGATCTTAAGATACTCTGTGGGCTTTGGTCGAACAAAGCAGTCACATAAAGATTAATATTTGAACTTATAAGAAGAACATTTCAAAACGAACATAGCGATTCTCCCAGATATTGTATGGTCTTTTGTCAAACAAAAAAGTCGCATTGACTTTTAAAATTAACATTTCTAACTTTGTGCATTATAAAGAATTCAATAACCAAACGGATAATTCGAATTGACTGAAGTCTCACCTAATGGTTTATTTAAAAAGAAAAAAAAAGGGGGGTTACCTTGCAAAATACGGCCAGTAGGAAAATCCTCTATTTTGGGTTGTAATTATGGCTAACTGCTTTCTGAAAATTAACTCTTCCAAGAAATGCGTGCCCGAAAGCCGTAGTTAATGAAGGTGTAATATGCGCCGAACATACGATGATGCATATTACCGACTTAGCGGCCAAGACGTTTCGAGCCGTCTCTGACGTCATTATGGTATAGTCAGAATTCGGAATGACAACCATTATCCACTACACACCGTATGATATTAGTCGTCATTCTGATTCAGGCTGAATTTCAACCTAAGCACACCATCTGCTAGTCAGCTCCTTGAAAATAAACATGTGTACCGCATGCGAAAGTAGCACGTTCGTGATAATGATAGCTGCCACATATTGACTAACACCACACGTAACTCGACGATTTGCATTGTATTACTTCTGTTTTGCTTGTTTTTTTCGGTTTCGCCTACACTTTTTCTTGAATAGTAATGCCCAAGGACTGTGTTAATCATTTTTTCATCGGGAAAGAATTTTTCTATTGCTCGTACTTTACTCAGCAGACATAAAAATTAATTGGATTGGTAGTTTTTTTTTTAAAAAAAGTCAGTAAATGTTATAATTTAACAGATTAAACTTTGGTTTTGTACTTCAGTAATTTCATTAAGGTTTTTTTTTTTATTTTCAGATATTTTCGCCTTACTTCGTTATGGCATGACAAAGATCATTGACAGGTCGAAATGAGGGGCAAAGAAGAGGGAAAAGCTATTTGAGTGAAATTAAAATTGATAATAGACAAAATTTAAATAGTGAAATTATTTATATAGATACATTTAAATGCGCAATAAATGCAACTCTAAGAAGTTTTAATTTTGAATTAATAAATAAACAATGCAGAATTAAAAACGCGAAACATTTCGAATCAGAAGTCACCTAAGGTGAGAGGACTGCATTCACCTGATATTGTAGTAAGGCTAAACCAGTTTTACCGGCCTTAAGTCATAATGAGTATTAAAATCATTCTATGATCAAATAAATTCAAATTAACCATCGATAAAAAGAAAGTCAAAAAATAATTTTCAAACCATTCATAAATACAATTCATTATTTACTATGTATGCTTAGTTTAGAAGCTAAAATTTCGGATACAGACACGCTGTAGTGTGTTAGTTTAGTTTTTCTGGTATTGCAGTGAATTAAAGCAAACAGCACAAGCTAATGATGTATTGGTACAAGCTCGCAGCAAATGACGTCAATATATACGGTATATAATATGCCTATGCGTAATAGAACAATTTAAATATATATATGCAATTGTAATTACTCTTTTACACAAGAAACTAAATAACTTAATGCATTATGGTCGAATACCTCCTGTAGTTAGTATGTTGTAGCTGATCAGTGTACACTATCACAAAATAATATAGTTTGGCTAACAAAATATGTATACTTGAACGATTTAATAATAAATCACTGTGCAAAATGGTAATTTTTAATAAGAAGTAGAAGAAATAAAATATACTGTCATAGAAAGACCTTATATCACACACAAACAAACGACACATGACAATTATGTGCCATTGGCAATAGAAAATGTGGTTATGTGGTTTTACAAGAACCATAAAATATTTGTACTTTATGTATGTATGTATGTTCATTTTGAACAGCTAGGACATCACTGAAGACACTCATCATCAAAATTGCATTTTTTTTCCTCGTGCGAATACAGCATGCCCCGGCGGAAAAGTGTTACAGCACCAGCGGTGATTCGGAATTCGTTGATCTCTCCCTTAGCTTTTTTTTATTATTATTATTCTTTTGACTCCTCAACGTCGGGGTCGCTAAAGTAAGTGTGATGGATAACTGTGTACATTCTCTCGGTGGCAATGCTTTATAAGAACTTCTCGGGTTTAAGCCGCGTCAAAATTGAGCCGTCTGGCGACGTTTTGGAAGCTTGCTCTGCTTCCAATGTCAAGCCCCCGCTTAACATCGTTGAAGTCTGCGAACGAAGGAAAGAACAACTGAGGTTCGTGGCGCCATGGGTAACCCATATCGTCACTCGTCACTGCCGCCCCTCTACCCTATAATTTTAAATATTTTGGTACGTGTATCTACTCGCTACATGATAGTATTGACCAGTCGCAGCAAATTCGGCGCAGGTGCGGGCAGTCATGTGTCGCACCCAGGGCCGCCAGGCCGACCACGCCGCCCATCCCGCCGGCAGGCCCAGGCGCATCTTCCGGGAGGTGAAGGAGTGAGGAAGTGAGGTTGTTGCCACCTATTCAGTAAGGTCGGTTCTTGTCACTTGTCGTTAGTCAGTTAGTTGGTCAGTCGTGGGTGTGTCTGTTTCTTAGTCAATTGTTTTAGTCTATTCCCTAAGAAGCAGATGATTGATCGGCTATTAATCGAGGTTTAATTGTTATTGCCTACCAAGCTGACTGTGTGTTCATCAAGCTGCCAGCTGGGCAGGTTATTTACAGTGCAATCTGGTTTTATTTAAATATAAAATAGAGCTAGTAATTTTTATTTCGCGGAGTGCGGATGGTGGTTAACCGCGAACGGTCTATAAGTGTCGGCGCATCGCGCAGAAACTCGTTGCCCCGGCAGCAGGCACCCGAGTGAGCTGGTGTGTGTGTCGTAGTGCTGGCAGCGGCCGGACCCCCCCCCACCCCGCTAGCGGGGCGCTCAGCCCGCCCGCTGCCAGTTGCCACGCTAGTATTTATGTTGATGTTTGGTGTAGCCGGTACAGTGTGATGGAGGAGGGGTCGGGGAGGGATTCTATGTTGGGGATTTGTTCTAGGAGAGAGCGGGCGGCGGGTCGCGCCGCTGCGCGAATCATGTATTGGCGGCCGAGCTCCTCTGCATGCTGGAACAGCGGCGCGAAGCCTCCCGCTCGATATGTCGCAGCGTTGTTCATTTGCATCGTTGTCGCACGGTGTGCCGTCCGAATTGCACGTCTTTCAAGTCTGTCCAGTTGTTTCTGTCTCGTCTTAGGGGTATGGAGGAGGAGGGGTTGGCCATATGTTATGTATGTGCGTATTAGTGTTTTTTATAGTAGAGTGATGGTCTTGTGTTTGCAACCTGTCCGGAACCCGCGGAGTAGGTGCAGTGTAGATAGTCTGCATTTAGTTTCATTAATAATTTTGTCATAATGGGCTATGTATGAAAGTTTGCAATCTAGTGTGATGCCGAGATATTTGGCTGTGCGCTTGAAGTCCACACGCCTGCCACAGACGGTCAAACGATTCTCACGCAATTTCCGCTCTGGCAGGCGCTGCTTTTTAAAGACTATAGTTTGCGTTTTGTCTGCGTTTAGTGTAATTCGCCATTTACGGCACCACTGTTCGAACTCAGCGATCAAATTTTGCAGTGCTGCAATGGCGAGGTTATAACGTGTGTGTGTCGCCCAGTATGCTGTGTCATCAGCGAACAGGCCGAATCCGGCGGTGGGGGCGGCTGGCCGCGGGGTATCCCTAACATACAGAATATATAGCAGCGGAGAGGGCGCCGACCCCTGCGGCACCCCTGCTTGCAGCTGATAGATGGCAGACAGTGCTCCACTGACGCGCACTCTCGCCACTCTGTCGGTTATGAAATTATTCAGCCATCGGCAGGCTTGGGGTGGTAGGCCTAGCTCGATTATTTTTCGTTTCATTCCTTCGAGCCAGACCGTGTTGAAAGCCTTCCTGACGTCCATGAAGGCCACGGCTGTGGAGCGGTTGGTGGCCATGGTTGTCTGTGCGACTGTCAGTACTCTCAGAATCTGGTCGGTGATGTTGTGAACTGGGCGGAAGCCAGCTTGTTCTGGTGGTAACAATCCGTGCGCGTTGAGGAAAGGATGCAGGCGGCTGACTATTATTCTCTCCATCAGTTTGGAGAAGCACGAGGTCAGGCTGATCGGTCGGTAGTTGTCGGGGTTTCCTTGCTGTTTCCCCGGCTTGGGGAAGAGCAGGACGTGCGCCAGCTTCCAGGATCTGGGAAGATTGCCCAGACTGTAGCTGGCGTTGAAAAGGCGGGCTAGGTGGTTGTGGTATTCTGGTGGTACATGCTTTAGGGCAAAGTTTGGGATGTTGTTAGGTCGTGGAGTGGTATTTTCCAACTGTTTAATAAAGTGGGAAATTACTTGAGGGGATATAACAGTCGTTAGAGGATTACTATTATCGGTTGGGATTGTAACTGGGAGTGGGTGGGTGAGGTGATAGTTATACAGCAGCATATTTTCAGTGTGAAGCTTAAAGTTGTTGTCAAAAGTGGGTGATTGTGGTGGCTGATGAGTGGCTGTCAGGTGCTGTCGAAACAGCTCGTACTTAGGGGCAGGGTCCGACACGATTGTGTCGTTGTCGATGAGCGGATAGTAGGAGTGGAAGGTTTTGCCGGTCAGCCTGGCCACGTCTCTCCAAAACTGTTTGGGGTCCCCCTGGCGCTGTTGGTCGAGTCGGTGGCAGTAGTCAGTCCACTTTTGGTCCCGATGTTGCTGTATCTTCTGTTTGACTTGAGGTGCTAACTGATTGTATATATTCCTGTCTGCTGGGTTGTGGGTTCGCGCCCAGGTCCGGTGCGCTGCGCGCTTGCGTTGTATGTCCACAACAATGTCTGGCGGTAGCGGGTCCCGGCCGCGCCTGGGCAGCGGCGTTTGCGGCACCGCCGCGTCTATCGCCGCGTGGATTGCGCTTTCCAGCACATCACTATACACGTCAATATCGGCGGCCGTAACAAGCGGGAGCGCATCCAGCTCTGGAAGCTCGTTTATAATGGTTTGCTGGTACAGCTCCCAGTCGGTCGCTGACCACTTGTGTACTCGCCGGCGCGCCACCACAGCCGCAACGGCCGGCGACAACGCCCAGCGAGTGATGACGGGCAGTTGGTCCTACCCGATATCGGGGCCGGTTGCACACTGCAGTGCACACCGCGCTAAAAATCTGGTGGTGAGGATTTTGTCGGGGTTCGTCGTCTGCACCGCCCCTCTGCGAGGCGCAATGCGCGTGAACCCCTGCACGGGCACGTTGCAGAGCTTCGTCGCTGTAAGCGTGGCAGCGAGTTGTCTGCCTCGAGCAGTTGTGTAGCGGTCCCCAAGGGCGAGGTTATGCACATTGAGGTCTGCTAGGATTATCGGCGAGTCGTAAGTGGAGTCGATGTGCTTGATCAGCTCATCGGGGAGGGGGGAGGAGGGAGAGTAGTGGAGGCTGCATATTGTGAGCACCGGCAGCAGAACTGCAACTGGACTGCAGCGGCCTGATGCTGGTCGAATGCCGGGTTGGTCACTGCAGCAGCGGGGAGGTGGGACTTGTACAGGATTGCTATTCACCCACCCCGCGGGGACCATCTCGCCGCAACACGGTGTAGTCGGCGACGGAGAATCTTCGGTCCGGTATTAGCCGAGTCTTGTTGAGGGATATTACGTCGGCTGCTTCATCAGCTGTTAATTTTTCTAGCTCTGCGCGCCTATCACGAACCGACCGAATGTTGACGTGTATTATAGTGAGTGGTGCTGCCCTCCCGGGATTAGCCATTGTTGTGTGCCTCTACCCCGCTCAAATACAGCTGAAGGAACGCCAAGACACTGTCGAGCTTTGTGCTCATTGTGTTGACGGTCTGTTCGAGGGCCTCGATCCGCCGTTTCAGGCACTCACACTCGGTTGCGGTCACCTGGGGTGTTGGTTGCTCGTTGCAGACGCGTGAATAGCTCATCTGCGGCGATGTTGCGGGGCCCCGCTGGCGTCGCCGGGGCTGGTACTGCGGCTGCCGCAGCGGGCAGTTGGGGGGGCCGAGCGCTGCGTGGTGTGGCGGTCAGCTGTTGCGGACGCAGGTGGAGCTGCTGCTGGCGGGCCTGGCTGGCTGAGGGAGGGGTACTGATGCGTATATTCCGCTGTTGCAGGTGGTGGCGGTGCTGCTGCTGGGGGTGGTTTCTCTGGTTCTGTAGGGGCTTCGAATGTTGGGTAGGCTGTGCAGCACTTTTGTCCCGTGTAGTGGTCTTCACCGTTGCATGTGGCACAGTATTTGGGGTGTGCTGTGTCAAAGTCTTTGTGGATGCAGTTCTTGGAATTGTTGCTTTTTCCACAGCGGAAACATTTGAAACTGCCTTTGCATTCCTTAATTTGATGCCCATATTTCTGGCACTTTTTGCGGGGGGTCTGACGCTCTCTCTGCAGGGATGGCTCTATATTATAACTTCTGCCGGCAACAGTAATATATTTGTCCGCCATTGCGGCAGAAAAATTTGCTTCGTTTCGCCAAACTAGCCTAACCATGTCTCTTGGTTGCCTATCGCGCCCAAGAATTCTGTAAGTCAGAGTGACTCCGCTTTCTTCCAGCGTTAACTGTATGTCTGTAACCTCTATGGTGGGGTGTATTCTTCGAATAATACAGCTCAAGGTTTTAGGCTGATTAATGCCTGGGTTCTTTTTCGCTACTGTACTGGCTGCTTTGAAAACACTGTAAACAGCTGATTCACCAAATTTTATTGGGTTGATTTTATTTTTGAAAATGAATAATTCTGTATCTGTGGAAAATCTAAGGCAGAGGGCATCATCTGCTTTAAGATAAGTACATTTGGGCGGAGAGATTTGAAGCTGGGCTTTTTTTATTACAAGAGATACCTTAATATGTTTCATCATGTTGGGGTGGCCTTTCATAATAAGTAACACATTTGAGGTGTTGCTATCGGGCTGCCTTGGCTGTGGTATGCCTGTGTCGAGGGTGGGTGGAGAGGCGGGTGAAAACCGGTTTGCGCCATTGCCGGACTGACTCTGGCTATCAGATCCGCTGGAGTGTGACGGGAGTGGCGTGCTCCTAGAATTTGGCGATGCTGGGGAGATATCTCGCGAGCTGTTTGATGTTTCGCTTTGTGACTCGGGGGGACCCTATTCGCTTCCTGTGTCGGGCTCGACGGAACGTCCCTTCGAGATGTGTGGGCGGTTGCTGGCGGGGGCGGACTGCATGCTCAAGTTGTGCTTCTTTTTCTTTGGTTTCTTAGTCATGTCGAATGGTCTGTCGGTCCCTAAGTAGTAAAGATAAAAGAGAAAGATAAGGAAGAAAAGAGCGGGCCTGCCTCTGGACATGCAGGCTGGTCCGACGCGAACGGGGCCCTGGCGTCCAAAATCCCTAACCCTAACACTAGGTGGGGCTAGTCCCCAACCAGAAGGAAGAGAAAACTAAAAAAGACAAGGTGGTAACAGGAAACACTGCGCGGTTGACGACTTTGCTTTTTTGAGTGCCGTGCAGCTTCAAGGATGGGAGGGAGGGAGGGTAAGGGGCGTCGCGTAGATCGCCGTGGACGTAGCCCAGCCAACAAAAGGCAGGGACTGTCTGCAGGCTGCGGCAATCGCAGGTAGCTCCTTCCAATCTTTATCGCGGGCTGGGAGCACAGTAGCGACCTTTCCGCTGTGGCTCTCCCAACTCGAATGGTGTGTGGCTGAAGTCTAGGCTAGGCTAGGCTGTCAGATGTATGGGCGTAGCCCATTCTGCCGTTCGTGAGCCAGGAAAAAACCTATGTCACGTATCTGATTTACATAATTTGGAATAGAAGATTGTATATGTCTTAATTTGGTTTGATATCTAAAAATATGATTTATTAAATCTAATGGTGGGAGAATTTGTTGCAAGTATTTACAAGGGACCTAACTAATTTTGTTGGAATCTAAAACTAATGGGGGGGAGTACTTTATGTTAGTTTTTAGGTCCTACTTATGCTAATGGTGGGTAGTTCACTGTCATGGGGGCCTACATTATACTGATGTGGGTCCTACATTATATCTATTGGTGGGTAGGGGGATTATGGTGGGTAGTGGGGGGTTAAAAATGGTACTGTCTTACGGGGGTAAGTTTTGGGCGCTTTGCTGGACGCATGTTTTCGTCCTCATCGCCAATTTCAGCAATGAGGGGATGGATTGAAACTGAGCATTTTCGGTAGAAAATTGTGGATCTAGCTTTGATGGTTTCTGGTATTGTTGGGAAGTTTAGGTTACGACGTATCTCCCTGTTGGGAAGGTACCTAGGTGCGTCCACTATTATGCGCAGCGCTCTGTGTCTGGATCTTTTTGACATGACAGTCGGCCGCCATGCTCCATACTTCGGGCCCGTACAGAAACGTGGCTTGTATGATCGCACGGTACAGGAGCAACTTTGTATCCGTGGATAGTCCGTCGCCTCTTAGAAGGGGGTAGAGGCTGGCTAGTTTGGCTTTCGATTTAGCTTTGGTGTCATCTATGTGTTTACCCCACGTCAGTCTTTTGTCTAGCCGCAGACCCAAATATTTGACATCGTCCACCCAGTCAATGTCTACGCCTTCTATGCTTAGTTTCTTCTCGGGTATTTTCAATCGTGTGGAGAATAAGATTGCCTGACACTTTGCTTTGTTGATTTTAATTCTCCACACGTTGCACCACTGTGTCAGTGCTTCCAGGTGGCGTTGCACTTTTTTAATAGCAAAGAGTAGGCTTCTATTGCTGGCATACACTGTTGTATCGTCAGCATAGAGTGACATGTAGCTATCTAGTTGCTGAGGTATATCGTTGACGTAGACATTGTACAGGATGGGACCGAGGACGCTTCCTTGAGGAACACCTGCCTCGATCTGCTTGAGTTCACTATTTGCCTCTTCATACTTAACCAAAATTGTCTTCCAGTCAGATAGGAATGTAGCAGATGTAACATGTCGTCTGGGATTTTGTGGCAGTGTAATTTGTATATCAGGCCTTCATGCCACACCTTGTCAAAGGCTTTTTCAATATCTAAAAACACTGCAGCAGTACCATTTCCTGCCTGCTTTTCTTTGCAGATATGCTCCACAAGCCTGGTAACTTGGTGAACTATGCTATGATCTTTTTTAAATCCAAGTCTGCCGCACGGTAGTCTATTATATAGCACCAGCAGCGGAGGGGAAAGCGCGTGGAGGGGCGGTCTAGTTGGGCCCTGCTCGCTTGGTGACGTTACGATCGGGTCACTCCTATGCGCTAATATGGCTCGATTCTGTCTCGTTAGTAATAATCCAATTACTGGCTTCCAAACTTGGCTTAAATTGAGGCCTTGATCACGATTTGTAGCATTATAACTAAGCCTAATCTCAATAGCCTCTTTCACAAACACTGTCCCAAAAGTTATTTGCATAACAAAGGCATGTCATTGTGTCGAAGCATTGTTCGTGTCCGTTGTCAATGGCGTGTTCGGCTAAGGCAGATTTTCTTTTTGTCCAAGTTTAAAATGTCTGATGTTTTATTTGCGTCTTTCATTAATAGTCCTTAAGATTTGCCCAAGAAGTATTTATAAGTGTGATGGCTCATTTTTATCCCTTCCCCAGCACCGCTATAAGGCACACTCCTGATCCCATCGTCACGGAGAGTGGGATCCCTTACACCTTTAGCTAAGAACTCAGAAAACATCACCTTGCACCTTCTGCCTAGCGAAGACTCACCTACCAGCGGTGTCCACATCCACAATCTCAAGGCAGAATTCATTCATTTCCTGAGCAGCACCTCCGTGATGTACTGGGAGTCCACTCTGTGGCCGTTATTATTATGTCAATGAGCTTTGTTGTTGGTTTCTAGAAGCGTTGACAGATTGTAAGCTATTTATTACAGGTTACCTGTACTTGGGCTCCTAGACGTTATTAGTGAGGATAAATAAATGACACCAGGGCGATTCGTTGTTAAGGTAGATATTCTGAGCTACTCTCAGTAGTGATATTAATTCGATCTTAAACAAAGCTTATCTTCGACTCAACACAATACTACCTTAAACAACTCACGCACTAACTTAACAAATGTAAAATAACAATGGATACATTAAAAAAGTGTTTAATTATGAAAAAATAACATACAATTAATAAGCAGCAGGAGAGTGAGTTTACCATGGAAGTAAGAACACATGCAGCATGCTCGTGACGTTAGTTACAATGCTACCAACATGATATTGCTAAATAACTAAAACTTTATACCCATACAGCCAAAAATTAACACACTGAATAGCTATTACGATTCCAATTGTACGGTACACTATTACCAAAAGGCATGGTTATGATTGCTACAAGGATGGGTAGCAACCTTTAAGTTACACCGACTGAATGAAATATTTAACTATCAAAGGAATAACTTTAACTAATCAAACTACAAGACAATGCTACGTAAAAGCACGCTGTCCGAATGACGCGGCTAAGACACAAAACTCTTACCTGCTACATGGCCGCTGACAGGAAAGAGTGCATCCAAAATGGCGCTAGCGTATTCATATGCACTTTGCGTAAGTTTCAATGCTCCATTACATGTACTCTATATGCGGGCAGCCTTGCACTAAGTGGTCTCTGGCCTTGTAACTCAGCAGTTTTGGCTACATATCACTTCACTAGCACTCACTACGAGCGACTAGCAGTCAATATGTATAAATAAAACACCAAAATATTCATTGTAACCCCTAATTGATGGTATTCCTGTTACACACTCATTTCCACGTTTACGCGTCTCACAGCGTGGCTCTACATTGGCACTGAGGATCAGCACTGGTCTAAAATCATACAAGATTGATAAACATTTCGGCATACATTGATTCTAAATGTCTACGCGAATATTGGCAGAACATTACAGGGTAAATCAATAAATACGAGTGTGAGCACAAATTGGCGCATTATTCCAGGAGTAAGGGAAGAAGAAATGTTTTATTTGCAATCAAACTATTCCACAGTCGGCGTAAATAGTTTCCATCTATCATGCTTGGCGCCACTGTCCTAATATTAAACTATTTCAACTCAATGTAAGGTTTTATTTTTGTCTGTTATCAAGTTAAATATTTGAATAATCAATGGGAGAAGGTGCTTAAAAATACTTACCTAGCAGAAAAAAATTCATTTAAAATATCGGGTGAGTAGACTCCAGTTTGTAGTGATGTTGCCAGCTGGAAATGCGATACATCACAGTTATACTTATACCCTGTTCTTTAGTTTCCTATAGTATACTACAGCTCACTGTATGCGATATCCGACTGCGAAACAATCAACTCGTCGTCATGCTAACAGGTTCAGAAACTAGACGCGCCTCACTTGACATAGGGGTTCTATCTGTTCACTGTACCATATCGCCAGCTCTGGATTAGATGTTAAACTGAAGGTCCCTGTACCCGGTAGCATTGCAGGTTTACATTAGGTTAGGTAATTACTACAGAGCTGGACTCCGAAGCTGGTAAGAATTTCTGTTAACAGACATGAAGATCAAATTCAAATTTATTATTATTGTTATTATTACTTGTCCCTCATATCAGTTTCTTTTTTTGAATTTTTAATTTATATACTAACCTAGCATTTTTATCCACTACCATACATTAGCATATTCCTTCCTATGCTTATTTGGATGAATTACACTTCTTAAAGACTACAGCAAAACCGTACACTCATATCAACCTGTAATAATTATCTTTTTCAGTTATTTTTGTGAGAATTTTTCTGAGATTTCGTTGTAAAAAACTTCCCTGTAGTTGATGAGATACCAGCAGTATTAACAAAGCATTTATCTTTCCAGAATACGGAAGAGGCAAATGTTTGTGTAACACAGAAAATATGGACACATTTTCCAGCATTTACACCAGATAAATATCTGTGGATTTGATAATCCTAACAGCATATAACCTAAAAGAAGAAAGAAACATTGAAAATACATTTGTGTTCCATTGTAGAGGGAAAAATAGGGAGAAATTGGAAGCTGAGTCTGAGATGCAGTCGATATGTTTGTGAAATAGCTCACTTTTCAGATTTTGCATTGTGACGGTCCTTTACTCTTCAACTGATATGTATTACTTACTAGCGAAAATCTCGTCTGGAACATCTGTGCATGTCAAGATGCAAGCCAATCTTATTAAGTCTCACTAAATTTTTATATTTTTTTCTGACCTTCTGGCAAAAGGTTATCACACGAGCTCTTTAAATTAGAGCTGTAAAAGTAACGATGTATTCGTTACTGAGTAACGGGTTCGTCACCTGACTCGAAGTACTGAATCGTTACTCACAAATTCATTTCGATAGTCGCATGTTTCGTTACTCGTATTTGTCGTATAGATACGACACTTCTAACTAATTTTAGCAATGTAAAGACTAATTTTGTATTTTTTTTATTTTGTTTAACATTGAAATTTATGGTGCATAATTTGTAAATAGAAAATTTTTGTTGATAATTTGAGATAGTTACTGTTTCTTCATTGATCATTAGTTAGTGATGTTTACTGATTTCAGACATTTATTAAATGTGTTTATTTTAAGATGTTGACACCTTCTAATTTATTTTATAGTGTAAATTACAATTTAAAAGAATTGTTTAATAGTTTGTGATATACATCTCTGTCCATGATAAGTTATAATAATATTTAATTAAATTGGCTCCAGGTGGCAATTTTCCTACACACTCATCTTCAACCCTTTCCTGTATTGACATACATTTGCCCTCTACAAATTTTAACTTTAAATATTTTCAATGTTTTAGGTAAATAATTCTTAATTTCTCTTGGCAACTTATTCCAATCCCTGACACCCTTATCTAAAAAGAGAATCTTCCTACACCCTGTGGCACCTTGTGGTCATGTTTTCCCCTGCAAGCATTACTTTTAATTCTTAGACCAATATCTTTCCATGCCTCATCATCAATATACGCCAGGGGTCCCCAAATTGGTCAATACCGATCCCTTGGGTCGATAAGAGATCTCCCAGGGTCGATTAATACAAGTGGGTCGAAAGGGGATCAATTAATATAAAAGAGGATGAATTAAACCGTACAGGAAAAAAATAGGGAATAAGTAAAATTAAAGCTTATCCTCTCAATTCTTGTCTGTTTGCGAAGTCATGTGAAGTAAATGGTGAAACTTTCAACAAATTACTTTTGCTAACTGAGGTAAGGTGGTTGTCAAGAGGTGATAGCTACAGTATTGAGAGTTGAAGAGTGCCTTAGGAAGGTGGATTCATCGGTATGTGGCAAGTTAAACAGTGAAACAACCATCTGTTCTTTTTGGCATGTCCTTTATTTGAAATTTATTCCATCTATCCATAGTTTTGTTCCTATTTTTTGAGATTATAATAATAGTGAAAAGTATCTCGTTTTTCTGTTAATGTTATGTGATGGATTTTATAAATTATTTCGCTGAGTTGTTGTGCAGGCTTCCTTATTGCTTAGCATCAGAAATGCCAAAAATTATTTAATGTTTTTATTAAATGCTTGTGGGGGTCGATAAGAAGGTAAATATCATATGAAGGGGTCGACGGGGTAAAAAGTTTGGGGACTCCCGATATACGCCTTGCACACTCCCAAGACCCTCTTCCCCCTTCTCCTGTCTTCCAATGAATCCCATTCCAGCTCTTTTATTATATCTGTTACTGATTGCATTCTGCGATAATTTCCAGACACAAATCAAGAAGCCCTTTCTTGCAGTTCCAGAATGTCATACCCCAAAACAAGGTGTAATGACTTTATTCCTTTTACCTGGTGTTATTGTATTAATTCCACAGGATGCATGTGATCAATGCGGTACTGGCTTTGATGTCGATTGTTTGTTGTAACCGCGATGCAACAACAATTACGAATCTAATCGCCTGTTGTTCTATACCTTTATTATTGATTTGAAAGTTTTGAATATTGACATTTTTAAAATGAAACAAAGCGGGAGTCAGTAGCACTCTGTCGGCAGGCCCAATTTAATGGGATGTCCACATTTATTTTAACAAATCTATCACAAAAGGATGAAGAATTTACAAAAATAAATGAAAACAGTAAAGGAAGACACTGGTGAAACCTCATATTTAAAACGAAATACTTTTATGAGATTATAATATTTGTTAAATACCTGTCTCATTATCATTTCAGGCTTGTATGCAGTGTTTTGAGTAGGCTACTTTAAAAAAATAACCACCATTAGTTATTGTCACTAGATATTTCAGAGTCAGGTTTTTTTTGTGAATTGAAATTAAATTATTCTTTCAAATATAAAATTCATTACAGCAAATCAAGTGTACATTTAGAGGTTTTCCGTAAGATCCATGTGCTAATTACTTTAAGTTTTATCCAAGCAAACATCATACCTAAACTTATTTTACTAAATAAACAGTTTACTTAAACTTTACGAAGTATAAACGTATGTGATGCTAGGCTTTATGCTAGAGTTCGAATTTACCGAAAGTACAAGTAACGAAACGATACGATAGTAACGATATATTTTGGTTTGACTCCCTATTTTTGCCAAGCATCGCACCTCAAAGTAAAGAGTGTATTCATACATATTTTAAAGTTGTGTTTTTTATATTCTTACTTAAGATATTAGCTATCATCTATTGGTGGAAACACGTAATCATGATGCAGTTAGAATAGCCGAATGCCTAGTCATTCACGGTCTTGATGTGTGGTGAAACCAAGGTTTTTAGGAATTTACAGGGAGTTATAGAAACTATTAGAGTGTGCCATAGAAGCTAGTTCAGTTGTGACAGGGACGATAAACAGGAGAGCCAGAAAGAATGTGTAATCTAGCAGGATGACGACCCACTTAGTAGAGCAGTCAGCGATTTCACGCAGACCACGACGTAATCTAGCAAGTGTGATGGCATTAAGACGATTGGTGATTGGATAGCTGTCATCCCCCGTGGGAGATTGTAGTAGGGGAGTGACAAACAGAAAAGAGAATAATCTGAGAAATGTCGTCGAGCTGGGCGGCAAGAAAAAGAAGAAACCCATTGATTTGCCTCTACCACTTGCATAAGACTTTACTTCTCATTTGTTGGCACTCTTGACGTAATGTTATTATGTTATTACAATGTATGGGTAGTTTCTTTAACTTACAACTGTTTGTGTACTACTATTTTAAAAATAACTCCAAAACAAGGAACCAATTTTTAACAAGTTGTACATCGGAAAATGTAACATAATGTCTTATCGCTGTGAATCAGCCTTAATTTCTTCTTCTGTTTCTTTTTTGGTTCTAGACATATGCCTCGGCAACGTCGATGTTATTAGTGACTGGAAAGGTTTGGGGACAAGTAGCAGGAAAGAATTGAAGGAACCATTCCAGCATTCTCCTGGAGTGACTTGCGGAAAACCATGGGAAACTCAAATGTGGATGGATGGATAGGAATGAGAACCTGCGCCCTCCAGAATGGAAGGCCAGAACTTTACAGCTCACATATTGCACTTGGTAACTTCATCTTGCACTATAGCAAAACAACATTCTTTTTCCTATTACACAATTGATGTATGGACGAAGATGAGTGCAGAACTTATTGAATGTAAATGAATTATATTTCTCCAGATGTGTGAAATACCCACAATTTTTACCTTTCCATTCTATATACCTATAATTACATTTATCTTGGAGGCTCTAATGTTGGAAAATAATATCAGAAAAGCAATCAAATAATTTTTCCGAAATGTTTATGAATGGAATCATATTCTCATCATTCTTTATAATAGCTGAAGAATGTATAAATATATATGATACATCCTCCATACAATTAGATAATAATCTTTTGGTGTTATCTTACGCCTGTTCCATATATGCAACACTAATTACAAGTGGCCTCTATCAATAATTTAGGAAGCGTCCATGAAGCACGTGGTAAGGTTGGACGGAGAGAGGAGGAGATTGCTGTGCAGGGCTACATGAGGGGAATAAGTGGAGGGTCCGACCCAAGCTACAAAATATTTGTCACTTCATTTGAAAAAATTACAATAGGGTGAATACACAACAGCATGTAGATATTTATTCCTGTAATTTAGCTACCCTTGTAGTATAGATACATGATACACATACATCCATACATGTGACTTAAGTCATAGCTCTGGGATGACATGAGTCTGAACTATCTGACATCTGCTGGCCAGTATCATGTATCAAAAGCATTAGGCACATTATGGGTAGGCTCAAATTGTAGTTGCCACACAAGGTCTCCTCCATCTCCCCTCTCCCATAAAGAAAATTTGCATTGGTTTTATTAGTACTGGGAACATGTCACCATACCACTAGTTGAACGAATAATTCTCTTTTTGTTCTGTTAAGTGAACATCAGAGCATCTTTAATACTAGTGCTCATTAGAGTGTTATATTTAGTTTAAAGGCTGAAAGTTTTTTGATATATTACTACACAGAACACAAAATGTTTTTCCAGCAGGTGTTCAATATCTAAAATGGAAACAATGAGTTATAGAAGTCTTCTAAGCAGGACAAAGAATTGTTTCCTGATTACGTAGAAAGAAAGGTGATAGAACATCAGAAAAATCTATAAAAAATGTAACTCCCCTAATCTTTTCTATGTAGTAAATACAGTTTGTTTTATATAATAAATAAATGAAAGAGATGATACGAATTCTTTCCTGTAACACCTAAAGAAGAGAAAAATTTCCTAGCAGTGCCTATTAAAGATGTTTTCACAATTTATCATCATTTTATCATCATTGAAGTGGTTCAGGATATTCATAATTAAAAAACAGTATATAGTGTATTTATTATAGACCCAATAATTTTAAAAATAATCTATTAAATAGAAAATTTTACAGACTCTCAATAGAAAAAAAATACATTCCATCTTTTTGGTAAGGCCACAAAGGTACAATATAGTATATTGATGCACTTTTGTGAACAGTGGAAAATGTCACCACAGACAAGATTACTGGGCTAAATTCCTGAGCAAGGCATTGCTGCAACAACGAATATAATTTTTGCTCAAAGATAATATTTCTTATAAATACATTAAAATAATATAAGACATAAAAATTTAATAGTAACATAAAAAGTTTTTACAAGGAACTATAATAAAATAAAAAACCAACTGAGTATATCCTCATATTCCAATAATCATTCCAACACACTTTTTAAATTAAACCATTTATACACTACATCAAAGTAAAAATGCAAAATCATTATATAAACCAAATGGACTAAGAAAGTTGGATATTAGATTAATCTTAATTAAAAGTATAGATACAACAGTATTTTGATATCTGTCATAATTCGCTCTAACATCCTAAACACAATAGCCAGTGATAAACAAAAATACATTTTGGCAGTAATAATATGTGCCATGTTAATAAACATTTGGAGTAATCTTATCAGAGCTATTGTTTGATTCATTTATTACTATGCTTTCATGAAAATATAAACCATAAAAATCTCTCTATTGCAGCATTGCTAGAAAAATTTATAGTTAAAAAATAAAAAACTATTCTGTAAGAATAAAGTTCATCAAAATGATTACTGAATATTATTTAAGATCTACAGACAACATAGAATAGCAACCTTACATTGATATTGACAGTCAAGCATATTAACCTTATGGAAGTTAAAAGGTACCTATATTCTTTAAAGATATTCTACAAACATGATAAGAAAATGGCTATTCACCCAAATACATGTATATTACGTTCATCAGATTAAATAACAAATTTCAAAACTTCCGAAAAATATGGCTGTTCATCAGCAAATTCTTAAAACTTACAGACTTTAATAGAGAATCTTCTAAAAATAGAAACAAAAATGGGAGCTAATATAAAAGGATTATATGATGGTTGTTAAGACCACATTAAGACTCTGAAACAGTATTCAAAAACTTCTAAAGAAAATGGCGATTTGCTTGAATAAATACTATGAAGTCATATTAGATTCCCAGATATTGTGTAACACTTTCAAAAAACTAAACACAAAATCGCATTCATCTCAATCAATCCTCTCTGATGATTCTTAAGAGTCCAAGACAACGTAAAATATTTTCCACAAATGTTGCAAGAAAATGTGTTTTCATCTGGATAAATCCCCTGATGATTCTTAAGTTTACCTGAAACTTTACAAGAAAATGTGCGTTTGTCTAAATTGATCCTATGATGCCTCTTAAGCGTCCATGAATCTAAAAGATTTTTCACAAACGTTGCAAGAATATGGGCGTTAGCCAGAATGAATCTTTTGATGTCGCTTAAGTGTCTCATATCTAATAAAAGATTTTCCACAAACATTACAACAAAATCGACATTCACTAGAATGAATCCTCTCATGTCGCTTAAGAGTCGCAGACTGTGTAAACGATTTTCCACAAACTTCACACGAAAACGGGCGTTCGCCTGAATGAATCCTATGATGAATGTTAAGATACGCGGACGTTATAAATGATTTTCCGCAAAATTTGCAAGAAAATGGGCGTTCGCCTGAATGAATCCTCTGATGTTTCTTAAGTTGTCCAGACTCTGTAAAAGATTTTCCACAAACTTCACAACAAAATGGCCGAACACCTAAATGAATCCTTTGATGATTCTTAAGAGTCCAAGACTCTGCAAAAGATTTGCCACAAACGTTGCAACAAAATGTACTTTCTCCTGTATGAATCCTCTGATGACTATTAAGTCTGCCAGTCAGTATAAAAGATTTTCCACAAACCTTACAAGAAAATGGACGTTCACCTGAATGAATCCTCTGATGAGTCTTAAGTTTCCCAGCTTCTGTAAAAGATTTTCTACAAACTTGGCAAGGAAATGGGCGTTTGCCTGAATGAATCATCTGATGTTGCTTAAGATGCCCATTTCTTGTAAAAGATTTTCCACATACTTCACAAGAAAATGGGCGTTCGCCTGAATGAATCCTCTGGTGAGTGTTAAGATACCTAGACGTTATGAAAGATTTTCCACAAACTTTGCAAAAAAATGGGCGTTCGTTGGAATGGGTCCTCTGGTGAGTGTTAAGAACCAAAGAATTATCAAAGCATTTTCCACAAACGTCACAAGAAAATGGAGGTTCACCCAAATTAATAGCCTGATGCACTGCAACACTGGTTCTCAGTTGTTCAGCTACACATTTTATTTGCATGTTGTTATGAGTGTCACTTTGACAATCAGAATAACACCTGGCAACACAAAAGTAACACAGTGATATGTTGTAGTAGTATATTAAAAAAGTTCTTTGAAATAGCTATACTAATTGCTTGTGAACTCAACAGGAAACTTAGCATTCAAGAATCAAATTGTGTTTAATACTAATAAGAATAGAGAGATGAAAAAGGGAAATTTATAAAGAAATCTTCATTTTTTATAGTAAATGATTATTATAATTATAGTACCTATAAGCAAATGAATAAGTCCTCTTATAAAACAATTAGCTTACCAATAAAATTTACATTGGCAAAATAAACTGAATCTTACCTACTGATAATTTAGACCAGGAAATCAACAATTTCTTCAGGACCAATAAACTGCAGTAAACAATATATTAAAGCATCTGGTTACTAAGGTAGAAAATTCTTTTATATATTGTCTCTAAATATGATGTCAAAAATATTAAGTTTGAGCTAACTTAGCATTAATACATACGATATCAGAAGATTTTTAAAAAAAATTATATTTCGAGTAAATAAGCTATTCTACTAGCAATTAATCATCTGAACAGCAAGTATAGTATCCAATCTTGTCAATAATAATGATTATAAAAAAATAAGATTTAATAAAACAACTGTGTAAATACAATAAGTTTTTGAATCTATGTATGAAAAGACAAAAACTGAAGGCGAAGACATCTAATCTCTGAATTCCCTTATTCCTTGGAATGATGAGAGCGACTCAATCACCCAGGAAGACAAACAATACCGAGAAGCAAGCAACAGAATGTAACTGATGGAAAAAATTAGTTATGTGAGACTGATTTTGTTTTTTATATGTATTTAAAAATTTTATTTCCCTTTTGGGAAATATAAGGAGTGGAAGGAGCAAAGAAAATAGACTTTGAATATGGGCTGATCACTGTGACAAGATAAAGAGTGCCAGCAAATAATTTTTCACATTCAAGTAATGTTACTTATGAGCAAATTTGTGTATTGTTGGTGTTTTGAGTTTCCTGAAAACCAATAAAATAAATATGTCTCAGGGTACTTCACATGTCAGTACAGTGGTGTATTCTGGGGTCCACATTTCTGGTGTCAAATACAGGATATGTGGAACATGCAAAGAAATGCAGATGGATTTGTTTAAAAAAGTTACTACAGGAGCCACGCAGTAAGTGATATGATAACAGAGCTGGAGTGGGAGTCATTCTAGAGGGTTGAAGAGATTGCTGGGAGTGTACAAAACATATTTTGTAATGAATCTCTGAGGGATAATGTTGCAGGCTGTATTTTGTAGTATAGGTTTTAGTAGTAAAAAGGCAGATTGTTTTCAAGCCATCACAATGGTGTGAGACTACACCACATTTATAGGAAAATCTAGCCACAAGGAGGCTAGATCAGCAGTCCTCACTGTGAGAACTGACAGCCATTTCCTGTCCACAAAGAACCCAGCTAGTTAGGGAGCTTCCATTAAAGACGTGAGGTGTTTGTCCAGAATTCCGAACCCCCCCCTTCTGGTAAGGCTGGTCGGAGCCCTCCCTCTACGCAAAATTTTGATGGAGAAACCCCCAACAACTCGACCTCAGTTTCATGTATAGGGAAGTGTGAAAATTTTATTTTGCAAGTAAGGATGTCAGGGATAAGTATAAATTACCAAGTGAATGATTTAATATTCATCAAAAATGCTGAAGAACTTTTAAATTAAAATTTATTAGAGGCAAGAGTAGATGGGCCAAGGAATCTAGAACTTAAAGTATATATATCATGATACTAAAATTAACAGCAATAAAATGGTAACTAAATATTAGTATAGGGGATCTGCACCATACACTCTACTGCCATTCATTTCAATGATATTTTGTCACCAACTTATTTAAAAATTACACAGATTTTACTGGTCACAGAAAAAAGATATTGTGGACAAATATGATACACATATCTATATATGAGCGTTCCGGTAGCTCAGTGGCTAAGGCACTTGCTTTCAAAAACGTTCGCTACTCCTGCCCCAGGCACGAATCCCGGCAGGCGCAGGAGTTTTGAGGGTTGTGTTTAATCATATGAGCTATGCCAGGACGCTTCATGGTTCGGATTCCACATTAAACTGTAGGTCCCAGAGGAAAGGAACTGGCCGTCCTACCTCTGACACAATGGCTTAGTATGCCTCCTTCGGGAGGATCCAACCAACCTTCCAGTTGTGGACTAAGTTAAGTTTTTAACACATATCTATAAAGTAATTACTTCTAAGACCACAAATAACAAAATCAATGTTAAATTATGTAATATCTCATACTTAGTACCTTAGATTCAATTCTAAGAAGTGTATCAAATATAAGAGAAAAATGGTCTACGAAGTTTTATACTTCTGTTACAATTAAGAAAAACATCCTTCAGTATATATTGACAAACAATTTTATGAAAACTATAAGACAAAGATGTTTATTAATTAAATAAAAACTCAATATTCAGTATCTAATGAACCAGTCTTAAAATTTAGGTCAACATATCATCAGTCTGAAATGATAAGTCATACTTACAACCAGAACATTAATCCTTAAGGCTGGATTCATAGGCAAATTGAATAGCTACTCAGACTAGGCTTACAGCAGTTGCAGCATTTTTAGTTTATAAATACCAGGCTAACACTGATCATCAATACAGGCCAGAGTTCTGTTTCTTTCAAAGTTTAGTTTCTCTATAAATACACCGATATAGAACATTATTTCTCAAGCCGAAATTTTTTTATATGGAGTATGCTAGTTAGCAAGGCTAAACGGCCACAATGCCACATGAAACTATATAGAAACTATGCACTGACTGAATTTTAGATATATAAAAATATATAATAGTATAACTTCTAGACATATAACCATTAAGACTAATACATAATTCAAATTGTT
This sequence comes from Vandiemenella viatica, assembly GCA_031002005.1. Classification (NCBI taxonomy): domain Eukaryota; kingdom Metazoa; phylum Arthropoda; class Insecta; order Orthoptera; family Morabidae; genus Vandiemenella; species Vandiemenella viatica. Next base: position 673,287 of record JARYHS010008964.1, on the reverse strand, counting down.
GCTTATAACAGCAAATGTAACATGTCAATACCTCATATTGATGGCAATAATACAAACATAATACCAGTTATAGAACAAAACTTCTAGTTACTGGAAATAACATTTTTACAGCTAAATTAAAACATCTACAGAACAGAGATCAAATATGATTGCTCCATCTTACCTTCTAATACGGTAACATAATTTCAAAAAGAAAAAAAATTGGTAGTTGGAGAGTGTTACTAATGTTACTAATCAAGACTAGTAAGCCATAGATGCTTAGTGAGAAAATATTGAAAATAGACACATGAGAAGCTGCTTTTGCATTATTCTCGAAAAGATATTTCAGATAGGCCTAAATTCATAACAACATAGTTACAACAGGCAACATCTTATTCACTAAGACAACTACACATTTACAAATTTTTAATGTTGTTTGTAGGATTAACTATATCTTGTCATTAGCTAAAAGTGATGATGGTCAGGTGGATGTAACTTCAGTTTTAGTGAAAAAACTTTGCACAAGAAATTAACCTGTTACAAAATTAAAAAAAAATAATAAAAATAATTGTTGCAGCACAAGTATAAAATGACAAGTCATTCCCTTACCTGCTTTGTGATGTGCTGTTAGTGGATTTATGCATCTGTAGTTTCACCTCATCTTTAAATACTTTGAGCATTGTGTGCAAACATATAAAGGAACAGAAATAGCCGAGATATGTTGGAAGACGTGTTTTGTTAGAGAGCACAACGAAAAAAATGTGTGCGCACAGGAGGCACACACAAGTTCCAATAATGATGGTGCTTTAAACAACAATCTAAAAAATAGAGAACATTTTTTAATTTGCCTACTGAAAAATATGGATTAAAATTAATACAAAGCTATATGAAGATAGCATGCAATATGTTACATGAAAGCATTAAAAATTCTGAAATCCTTATGTAAATCAATGTACCTTTGCTTTCTTCCACAGTAGCTCACTAGATACACATACCACGTCATTTGTGATAGTAAAATGCGGTATCAGGCAGTGCTAAGTTTTTTGGACAGTTTGAGAGTATAGCATATTTTATGGGATTCCTCTTGGCACCTTGAGATACCAGAAGATAGTAATCACTAAGCTTCTGGATACACACAAGACTCAATCTGTGATCCATTAAGCAGGGATATAGGACAAAATGGCATAACTCAGACAATACTAATAATGCTAGGATTAAATGCCTTTGCCGTGAATTTGTATTGTTCCTAGAAAGGAAGTTTTGAATAAAATTGAAAATAGCAACATAGTATTTAGCAAATTTCGTAAGGGTTGTAGATATGTTGGAATGAGTTTGGTACCTCATAAGGAAAGTAATATCAGAATTCCAATATAAAAACGGAACCTAAACCTTTTGGCAGAAATCTAGTATACAGGAACACAAGCTCTTGGTATGATAATTATTTAAATTCTCAAGTTCACTGCAAGATGATAGGAGAGCAATGAATGTCATAAATAAAAATAATAGTGCCAATCAGAAAAGTTAGGTGGTCAACCATCCACATCAACAGACGACAACCATGTTGAGAGGTTTCGCACACTGATTCGTGAAAATCGCCGTTTGACTGTCCGTGAGGTTGCTGAAGAAGTTGGCATAAGTGCAGGGTCTTGCAATCACATCCTGAGAGAAAAACTTGGAATGCATCGTGTCAGTGCAAAACTAGGTGCCGCGCTTGTTGACGGACGAGCAGAAGGAGAATCGAGCTAGGATCTCTAAGGAGTTGCTTGAAAAGCAAATGAGGACGAAAACTTCCTCAAGAACATCATTACAGGCGATGAAACATGGGTTTATGGGTACGATGTGGAAACAAAGGTGGCAGTTTTTAGAATGGGTAGGGAAAGGATCTCCTCGACCAAAGAAAGCGCGGATGAGTCGGTCGAACATCAAGGTGATGATGGTAGTGTTTTTTTATTGCAAAGGAGTTGTGCACCATGAATTTGTACCACTGTGGTCAAGCGGTAAACAAGGAAGTCTAACAGAAAATTCTGACATGATTGAGAGGTGCTGTGCGTAGGAAATGGCCTGAACTGTGGGAGAATCAGTCGTGGATGTTGCACCATGACAACGCACAAGTGCACACATCGTTGTTTGTCACGAATTATCTGGCAAAACATCGCACTCCCGTTGTGCCTCAGCCACCCTATTCTCCAGACTTGGCACCTGGCAGACTTTTTTCTGTTCCCAAAACTGAAAAAACCGTTTGAAAGAACGTAGTTTCCAGATCACAGAAGAAATTCAAGACAATGCGATGAGAGAACTGCGCACCATTGGAGAAATTGCATTCGATGAGGCGTTCAAAAACTTGAAAAACGATGCCAACGGATGCATTGATAGTGAAGGACAGTTCTTTGAAGGGGACAGTGTGTAAAAGTTAGTATGATGAGCAATAAAGCAATTACAGCAGAAGTTCGATTTCTTTTAGTACACACCTCGTATTATTTAAATTGAGTCTGAATACTTACTTGCAACCTACCACAGGACAGGAAAAATGCGATAGTAGTACTGGTACATAAATGAGGGGTGACAAATATATTAGAAAATTACAGGCCAATAAGTTTGACATCAGTGGTAGGCAAATTAATGCAAGGATTGATATGCAACCACATCAGAAATACATGTGGTTATCAAGTAGGCAACATGGGTTCAGGCAAGGACATGTATGCGAATCTCAGTTGGTAGGATATATGCAAGATATTTGAGATGAAATGGACAAGGGAGGCCAAATTGATAGTGTAGCACTAGATCTGTCAATAGCGTTGCCAGGTATCCCTATTTGCGTGGGACGTACCGATTTTCGGGGGTCTGGGGACGCGTCCCGATTTACCTTTGATCGGGACGCCAAATACCCCAATTTTTGAACCAAGTGATAAAAAGTTATCATTCATCGCAAAAAAGTGAAATCGCGTGTCACACGTCGAGACGCATCGTACCCAACCAAAAACTCACTGGCCATTGCTAACCTTGAGAACTGTAATAGTTCACTAAACTAATTATTGGAGTGCTAGCATCGATGGGAGATTGATAGGTCTCCAAGCTGGTATCCTTTCCACTGTTAGGGGGGAGAACTCTCCATTTCGCTATTGTTGTGTATATTGTCACTGCCCCCAGAGCTCGTGCTGACCCGTTCTCTCTTGCCACGCATGGTCGAAGCTCTAGCTCTTGATTGCTGGAGATTCGATTGCACTTTTAACTCATTTATTCAGTGGTTGAGTTCGCGTGAGTTTCATACATATTGCAGTTTCAACCAGTTACGGCACGGGATATAAACGTTTCTTTGTAGATAAGTGTTAGAACTATTTATACACTAAATTCCTCCAAATATACTAAGTTTGTTTATGTGCTTTTAAGGTTTGACCTTACTCGTGGTAATTTGAAGTTTAGTATTCGGGTTGAGAGTTTATTCTCTTTGATTTAGTAATTTTTATATACTTGCCCACTTTTTCTTAATGTAATTAAAGACAGAATAAGTTTTATGGTTTTTGGACGAACTGACAATAAAAATCTAATGAACGGCATGAAAAGCGAAGAAAGTGTGAATGTAATTGAATTGGAGAGTCAGAAAAGGCATGAGTCAACTTTTTTTACTTTTACAGGGGATCACAAAAACCTACTTATTTTTCTTACAAAAACAGGAATAAACAAGTTATTGGCATATATAGAAAGAGATGCACGCAATGGACAATATAAAACCTTAAACATAACTTTCAGTGGAAAGTTTACAAATTTAAAATTTTGGACTCTTACTATTTTGACAGTCAATAGTTGTAAAATAGGAAATGATCACTGAAAAATCAAACCAAACTAACAGTAGTACTTATTTGGTGGAATACACATATGGATTATTATTACATCAGATTATTAGAAATTATGAAGAATTATGACATACAGTTACACAAAATAGTAATCTTTAAAAAACAGAAATTATTACAACAATAGAAAGGAAATGAATAAAAATCGCAGGGATTCAGCAGCTTGCTAATTATTTCAAAACTAAAATTAGTTGTAATAATATTTTGTCCATGGTGGACTTGTGGAATCAGCGACTGTGATATCAAATTTGGTTGATAATTGAAAACAGCGACCAGTCACAGTTTATGGTGTTGCTTTATTTTATTTTACCATTACCGGTTTCAAGCATACATTGCTCATCATCAGATGGTTTTAAAAATACAGATGCGAATTGCAGGCGTGTTTTTGTGTCCTAGAATAACAAAAATATGATGATTGACGAAAGAATTTAAATCTGAAGTGATGATAGTAAAATTTGGTTTATAACTTACATAAGGCATCTGCTTATATCTGAGAACAAAGATTTGTATGGAACACAGTTGAGGAGGCACATTTTTGTGTAACACTATGCACTATCACCATTATATTGCACAAATATATGTGGAATAGACAAGCTGCACACTTGCTACTGTATTTACAAACAAACAAGACAGAGACATTTATATACAAAGAAGTATTTACAAAGAGGTTTATACAAAGGGGTTTACACAAAGAGGTTTATACAGACGGTAATGTGTAATTTATAAAAAGTTAGACATGATAACAAAACTGAACTTAAATCTATAACTATATTGGTGAAAAATGGAATAATGGATAACAATAAAAATTATAAATAGTTTTTGAAATTTTAACATGAATTTGATTTTTCTACGTACAATAGGGATGCTTTCTTGACGGAATACTCATGCCTCTCTGGGCACACAGATATATCCTCATCAAAATAATCAAGTTTTGCAAAAAAGAGAATGAGGTTGACACATGCGATTTCTGACCTCAGCGATTCATTTGTACTGTATGCCTATTTGATATGTACCTACGTTTGATGGTGCTAGATAATTTTTTATTTTCAGAATTACATCAAAATGAGCGATTCAAACACAAATCCTGTTGCAAACAACGATGTTGTTATGAGTACTCCGAGAAAGAAAAAAACAAAGGAGAATGTGTACTTTCCTTGATATTTGGAAAAAAGTTATTCATTTATCAAACCCACATTAAACATCAGATTTAAAGCATATTGCACATTGTGTCAAAAATGTTTAGCATATCTCATGGTGGCAAAAATGAAATAGAAAAACACCAGAAACGTAATGAACACAAGAAAAAAGAAAGAATTGCCAGTTTAACAATATCACTGCTAATATTTTTGAACACTGATCAAATGAGGACCCAGGAAGAAAAAGTAATAGCTGCCGAAGTCACAAAGACATACGACTAGGTCAAGCACACCTTGTCATTCAGTTCACTCGATTGTGAACCAAAACTCGATCTTACTTTGTATAACGATCAGAAAATTGTCGATAAATTATCACTTGAAAGAACAAAGGCTAGTGGGATTGAACTATGTTTTAGGGTCGGCATCTACTCAAGAAGCCATTGAAGCTCTCCAAAAAGATACATTTTATAGTATTACTACCGATGTCACAAATCACGATGGAATAAAATTTTTCACTGATGGAAAGATTTTACAGCTCAGCTACAATTTTAAAAATTTGCGTACTTCATTTTATGAAGATGTGAAAGAAACTGCGTCAGCCATATATAAAAATATAGTTATACAGCTGAAGGAGCACAATATTAACATTAAAAATCTTACTAGTTACTGTGGAGACAACGCAAATGTGAACTTTGGGTGTCGAAATTCTATGCAATGATAACGGCAAAATTTTATCAGTGGGATATCCTGCATACATTTTGCATAACAGTGTAATGTATGCTTTGGGTTTGAGTAAATTTGACTTCGAGAAATTCATCCTGAAACTGCATAGTCATTTCTCATACTATGAAAAAAGAGTTAAGCTTTAAAAGACTTTTATGACATGCATGAATCTGAATTTGCTCCAGTATTGCGACATGTAAAAATGTGATGGTTGTCACTTCTCCCCGCTGTTGAACGTCCTATGAAATCATTTGACACCCTGAAAGATTACTTTATTTCTATGGGAGAAAACGGATTTCCTACTGCACTCTGCATATTTTTTAATTCTGAAGAAACAAAACCTTACCTAGCTTTCTTCCAAAATGAACTGAAGGTTCTACAAGATGCCGTATTGAGTCTTGAAAACGAAACATTGGTGTGTTTCGAAGGTTATGATGTAATGGCCAGACTCATCAACAAATTGAAAAAATAGGACTGAAGATGAATTTTTTAGCTTCACATGCAGCAAATTATTCCAAAAGTTGCCAGATGACACAGTTTCAAAAAAAGAAATCAGATTGCTGAGCTTGGTACAGAAATGTTTTAATTTACATATAAACCAAATACGAATTCGGTGAAAACAAATTCAATATATTCAAGCCACTTTCTTTGAAAGATGACCATTTCACTTATGCGTCAATGGTTAATATAATTGAAAAACTAAAATTTGACATGTTTTTTTTAAATGGACAAGCTTGATGAGGAAGTTTGTAATGTAAAAGATGTAGTGAAGGCAGCAGTGCAGAATAAAGACTTAATGCCACCACAAAAATGGCACAGTATATTTCAGAACCAAGATCTCGTCAATCTGCAAAAACTATTTGCTTTCGTGGCATCAATACCAGTTTCAAATAAGGCAGCTGGAAGGATATTTTCCCAGACTAATATAATTTGGTCTGCAGACAAAATCAATTATCACTGGAACATGTCAAAGCAGAAATACAAATTAAAACCAACATCAGTTTGTCGTATAACGAATTTTATAACTACGTTGTAAAAAACAAATCTATGTTGAAAGCAGTAAAATCCAACGCAAAATACAATTTTAATATAAATTTAATATACTTATGTATAACATAAATAATTACTTAAAATTTAACTTTAAATTATAGTGTTTTCCATTACATTTTGTTAATTGTGATAGTTAACAATTCTATTATTATAAAGTTTAGTATTAAGGTTCATAAGTTCCTATCATATGAGAGACATAGCTTTATTGAAATTTCTTCTGTTCTGTCTAAATTATAAAAATAAACTAAAATTACCTAAAAATACCACTTATTTGCTTGTCCCGATTTGTAACCTTAAATCCCGATTTTTTTTTTTTTTTTTCCCTTCTGTCCCGATTTTTAGCAAACGAGACCTGGAAACACTATCTGTCAAAGGCATTTGACAGAGTAAGCTATAAATGGTAGTAAATAAGGGAAACAATTATTGGAGTAGATGAGAAAGTGATTTGTTGAATAGAAGAATTTTTAAAATGTAGAAAACAAAGTTAGGATAGGAAATGTGGTAACAAAGAAATGAAAGTAAAAATAGTAGTGCCGCAGGGTAGCATATTGGCACCATTGCTATTCATTATTCTAATGAATAATTGTGTTGACTGTTTACTATCTCAAATTAGATTGTTTTCATATGACATAGTACTATATAAAAGGATCAAAATGATAAAGGACTGTAAACAGTTGCAGGGTGAACTGAACAGGATATCTAGTTGGGATGGGAAACATGATATGAAGATAAACACAAAGAGTCAGCTTATTAGATATACAAATAAAAAACAAA
>JARYHS010008964.1:599778-664777 GCA_031002005.1 Vandiemenella viatica | reverse complement strand
AATGATCTTTATTTTAGGGTTTGGGTTTTGTATATTGTTGTATACGAGGGTAGCCCAGAAACTAATGCGTCACATTTTTTCAACAATTATTTATTGACCACAATGAATCTTACACACACAAAAAATATTGTTTCTTCTAAACTCCCAATTTTCCTTCCCTTCCTTGCATTGCTCCAGCGAGACACAAAAGCGTGTGTGCCCTGGCGGTATCACTCCTTGTTCTGTTCACGAAACCATTTCTTCGTTATGCTAATCACCTCTTCGTCATCCTCAAAATGTCTCCCACGAATCACATTCTTCAAAGGCCCAAAAGAGTGAAACTCTGGCTATAGGGGGGATGGGGTAACATTGTCCAACGCTGTTTGATGATGTGTTCACACACCCTCAAATTTGTATGAGGGGGTGGGTTATCATGTTGAAGCAAACAATCACATGGGTTGTTATAGCGTCCAAGTCGCTGGAAGTGCTTCTTGAATTTGGTTAATGTGTTCACATAAGGCTCAGAATTAATGGTGATGCCTTTTGCCATCACATCAATAAGTATGACACCATTACAGTCCCAAAACACAATGATCATGACCTTACCAGCGGAAGCAGTTGATTTAAAATATTTTCTTTTGTGGAAAGTCAGGATGGCGCCATTCCATCGATTGGCGTTTTGTTTAGGGCTAAAAATGGTGAATCCAGGTTTTATCACCTGTTACAATCCTGGATAAGATGGCTTCCTCCTCAGTTTAAAAACGTTACAACAACTCAGAAGAAATGTTTTTCCTTAGAGTTTGTGTTCTTCCATACGAGGGCATAGGACCCAATATGAAAATTTTTGCAAAATCACTGACGATTACACCCACACTTCCTTTGCTGATTGACAGCTCCCACGCCCACTGCCGAGTCATTATGCGTTCTCGCGATGGAGCACATCAGCATGGTTCATCTTGTCGGGTGGTACAGCCGTGGGTGGCCTTCCCGACCGCTGCAAATCTTGGAGCTCTGCACAACCGCTTTCAGATGGCCTCAAGCGACTAATCGTAATTCTGTCGACTTCTGATGCTCTTTAAGCTGCACATAAACTTTTGTGAATGTTCCATCTGTTTCATGTTTGGCAGTGAGAAATTTAATGACGACACGCTGTTTATAACGTATATTACCCACAGACGACATGTTGAACCATTGCTTGAAGAAACGAGAACTTTTCGCGTGCAGTCTGAAAAATTCAAAGAATTCATATCTATAGTTTCCCATTCGTACCATTGTTGGGGGCTAGGTGAAAAAAGGGATGCATTAGTTTCTTGGTCATTCCCGTATTAGCTCTTATCTATCGGCGAAAATACGGAAAGTTTTTAGGAATTTACAGGGAAATTATAGTCATTATTATTGATATAGAAACTAGGTCAGCTATGACAGGTACAATACACAGGAGAGCCAGAACTTGTGCGTAATCTTGCGGGACGAAGACCCACTTAGTAGGGCAAGACTGTCAGCGATTTCCGGTAGACTATGACGTAATCTAGCCAGTGTGACGGCATCAGGACGTTTGGTGACTGGGTAGTCATCCTCTCCTGGGAAATTGTAGTGGGGGAGAGACTAACAAAAAACTAGAACAATCGAAGGAAGGGCGTTGAACTAGGAGGCAGACTGACTGACTGGCGGCAGCAAAAGATGGCAGCCGGGCACAGCGTCGTCGTCAAAGTAAATACAGGTGGGAAGGAACCTACTTAGACGCAAGGATTTTCGAAGAATTATTGGGATGTATAAAATTTCACAAAGTACTACAGCAACCTAGGTCAGTTGCGACAGCGAATGAAAACAGTTGCGAGTGAAGGAATGAAAACACTCGCAAGGCAAGAAACCTCTCAAAAGGACAGAATACTCAGCATTTCGCATGCAATCGAAGAGTAATCAAGCCAGGATGACCACATCGGGGTGACGCTGATTGGCTAGTAGTCATCGCCTACTATGAAAATGTAGTGGGGTGAGGCGATTAATACCCATAGACCATCGCCGGCACGAGGTCGAAATATGTATTAGCCAGGGCCGCAGAGTTTCAAGAAGGAAAAGACGGCGTCGGACTGAGCAGTGGACGAGACAAGGCGTCATCGCAATAAACACAGGTGGGAAGGAACCTGCTTAGACACTATTTGAGTTGGTATAGCCTAATAGGAAATTAAGTGATATATGTAAAGCCTCTGGCATTAGTCGCTGAGCTCTAAGTGATTTGGCTGGAACAGGGGAATGGAAGGCCTAAGGGGTTCTTAAATGGTGATCATGTACATAAGTGAATAAATGAAAATACTTGTATATAACCAGGTGCAGTATTAATTACATAATCTACTGCTAACGTGAAATACTGTTTCCTATCCAAATATAAATTATTCTTCTCAGTGGTGGCAGTGAAATAATAGTAGTTGGACCAACACAGATGGTAAATTCCATAATCATAAAATTAGCAGTTAAACTGTTACAAATGTTTTAGGCAAGCAACACAGTAATCTAAACCATTGCACTTAAATAGAATTAAAATACAGTATCATGGCTCCATCGGTAGTCTTCAGATTTAAAGTTCATTATGAGATACAATAGTAATAAATACGATAGGGTACAGAATAGCATGCATATATATATATATTCCAATATACATTTACCCTTGTAATTTATATACGCGATATACCCCAGTGCAGTATATACGTGCAAGGATTGTAGCCAGTACTTGACATCCGCGGATGCGGATGTTATGCGGAAGCGGATGGAGAGGTGGAGAAATAAATTTATAATTATTTAGTTATTAATATTTAATCGAAAATTTAAAAAATGAAAATAAAAGTATATTTTTATGCCAAATTTTACATATCTTCATAAGTCTATTTCTATATAATACTCCCTTGTTAATTTATTTTTTACCTCATATTTCAACAACACAAAATGTTGAATTATTTCATAAGTGAATTATATTATTTGCATAACTATACACGCGTCTGAAAACGATCTTTGTTGTGTGAACTTTGTGTAGTCTGCAGACAAAATAATTCATGCATCAAGCATAAGACCACGCATTCGCACATCTGCATGCGCATCACATGCCTTTTCACCTCTATAGTGGCCCATTCACAGTTCAACTTGAAGAACCTATGATGATCCGATTTTCCGATAAAGGACTCTTGAGGAGCCATGAAAAATGTTACAGAAGTGCACTTAGCACATTCTGGTTGTTGTTGGACTCCCAGACAACTGACGTGGGTACTGGCTGTCCAACAAATAATGACTAGGATCATAATTGCAGGAAACATCCTGCAGGTGTGCGGTATGGACATTGGTATTTGGTGATAGAGTAGAGAGGATATCTTGGAAAATTTTGGGTTCAAGCAGCGTGAAAGAGTGGCATTCAATGGTAATTCTATGTGGTTGTTATATTAGTTGGTCTGTGAATTGGCTGTTTTACTTTCCATGCAAGTTCAAACTTGTAAATTCCTCATATAGATAATAATGCCATTCAGTTCATTATTACTTTCATAGCAAGATTGTTAAAAACATACAGGTGAGTGTTATCTAATCAACATTTGGTATAATATTGTATACAGAGAAAAGAATAATAGCTATGGCAATATAAGCAAAACCTCCGCTATATGTATGCATTAAAATAATGCGGAAGTGGAGGTAGGCTTAAACGCGAAAGTTCCGCTCTTGCAGATGCCAATATCCATTACATCCCTAGTGCACACGTGTGACTTAAAGCCATAGCTCTAGGATGACATTGGTTAATACTATCTGACACCGGCTGGCTGATATCAAGTATTAAAAGCATTAGACACATGATAGCTAGCTTCAAATTACAGATATCTCATAAGATTTCCCCAATTCCCTCTCCTCCAACGAAAATTCGCTTAGCTTTTACTAAAACTGGGAAAATGTCACCTTACTATTAGAAATAATTCTCTTTTTGTTCTGTTTAGAGATTGTCAGAGTATCTTTAATTCTAGTGCTCGTTAAAGTGTTAGATTAAAAGTGCGAATGTGATATATCGCTATACAGTACACTTCAATGTTTTTCTAGTATGTTTCCAACCTCCAAAATAGAATCAATGAATCGCAGAAGTGTTCTAAGCAGGACAAAGAATCATTCTCTCGTAATGTAGAGACTAAGGTGACAGAACTGCAGCAAAATACTATAAAAAAGTTACTCCATTTTTTATGGGGCTTATATAGTTTGCATGATTTAAGAAACTAATAATGACTGAGGTAGTAAGAAATCTTTTCTGTAACACATCAGTAAGAGCCGAATCCGCCACCTGTTTCCATTAAAGATGTTTTCTCAATAATTTGTCGCTTAGAGAGGTTGTTAGGGTCACCATGTGGTCCAGGATAGCTATAATTACAAAAAGTATATGATGCAAATATAACTCATGTTCATTATTTACCAAAAATAATTTTAATGATAATAGAAAACAAAACACACTGTAAATATGTACCAATTACATTCCACCTGTTGGTGAGGATACAAATGAACCATGAATTTATTGATGATCCCTTGTAAACATTGGAAAATGTCCTAACAGGAAATGATACTGTGGTATTTTCAAGAGTAAGGCTTTGCTGCAACACTGTATACACTCTATAGTCAATGATAATATTTATAAGCACTAAAATAAAAGTCGAAATAAATTTTTCCATCCTACTACTGTAGTACAAGTAACATACTGAGGCTATCCTCGTAGTCCAATATTGCTTTATAAACGTAAAACAATACAATAATCATTCCAAATACATTTATTAAGCTGCCTTACATTTTAAATCAACCATCAGCATGCTTAGAGAAAATAAATAATAATGTAAAAAATAATAGAAGCAAGTGAAGTAATATTTCTGTACTCCACAGGAAACTTCAACATTTAATTTTTCTTTATTAAAGGTATGGGTACAGGAATAATTTTATATCTGTCTTGAATTCCAAAGACAATAGAGGGTGAAACAATAAAATACTTAAGCGGTAATAATACCTGTATGTTAATAAGCCTTGGTAGTAATATTATAATCGCTATTGATTGATACATCTATTACTATAGTTTCATGAAAATACAAACTACAAAATATGACTCTTTTTAAGTATTGCTAATAAGATTTACAGTAACAATAAAGAAGTATTCTGTAAGAATGAGGTTAATATAAATAATTATCCAATACTTTTTAAAATCTACAGACAACATCACAAACTTTACACAGGAATCTACAATCAACCATATTAGTACTCTGGTGATATAAAAGATTCCTAGATTCTGTAAAACATTTTCTATAAATGCAAAAAGAAAATGCCTATTCACATAAATGGATCATTCTGATGTAGTTTACAAGATTCTGATTATGTTACAAATTTCCAGAACATCAAAACAACATGGGTGTTTCTATGCATGAATCCACTAATTATGCTGAAACTAACATACTTGAATACAGAATATTCTCAAGATGCACACAGAATTAAACTAGATGAAACTTCTGATGGTTTTTGAGACTACATAACACTCTAAATTTTTTGCCACAAATTTTACAAGAAAATGGGCATTCTCCTGAATGAATTCGCTTATGCACTTTAAGATTACCAGAAAATTTAAACGATTTTCCGCAAATATCACAAGAAAATTGGCGTTTGCCTAAATGAATCGTCTGGTGATTGTGAAGAGCCCCAGACGTTCTAAAAGATTTTCCACAAACTTCACAGCAAAATGGGCGTTCACCGGAATGAATCCTCTGATGAACCTTAAGATTACCAGACAATGTAAAAGATTTTCCACAAATTTTGCAATGAAAAGGGCGTTCACCTGAATGAACCCCATGATGAATCTTAAGAGCCAAAGAATCTGTAAAAGTGTTTCCACATAGTTCACAATAAAATGGACGTTCCCCTGAATGACTCCATTGATGATATTTAAGTTTTGTAGTCTCTGTAAAAGTTTTTCCACAAACTTCACAACAGAATGGCCGTAAACCAGAATGAATGTTCTGATGTTTATTAAGATTTCCACACGTTGTAAAAGATTTCCCACAAACTTCACAGGAAAATGGGCGATCGCCTGAATGAATACTCTGATGATTCTTACGATTCCCAGATGTTGTAAAAGATTTTCCACAAACTTCACAACAAATGGCCGTTCGCCTGAATGGATCCTCTGATGATTCTTAAGATTCCAAAATACTGTAAAAGATTTTCCACAAATTTTACATGAAAAGGGGTGTTCACCTAAATGAATCATCTGATGTTTCTTAAGTCCCCAAGATGTTGTAAAAGATTTTCCACAAACTTCACAAGAAAATGGGAGCATGCCTGAATGAATTCTCTGGTGGTTGTTTAGATTCTTGGACGTTATAAAATATTTTCCACAAACATGACAAGAAAATGGGCGTTTCTCCACATAAATTCTCTGATGCACTACTTCATTGGTTCTTAGATGCTTAGCTACATTTTGTGTCTGCTTGTTGATGTGATTGTCACTTTGGCAATCAGAAAGACACCTAGGAACAAAAAAATAACTGTACTAATATGCTGTGGTAGTATATTAAACGGTTCTTAAAAAGAGCTATACTAATTGTTTGTAAACTGAACTGGAAACTTAGCATTCAAAAATAAAATTGGGTTTCCTAGTAAAATGAAAAGAGTGTTGAAAAAGTAAAAAACATACTAAATACAATATTTATGTACGTAAAAACTAATGAAATATTAATATCTACATAGAAATTATAAACAAATGAAAAAGTCTTATATAAAACAATTAAGTCATCAATACTAATAATATTAGAAAAAAGAATCTGATCCCTGTCTATAGATAATTTACAGCAGGAAATCAATAATTAGGAACAATCAACAACAGTAATCTATATGATAATGTGTCTACTAAGCTGAAAAATTCTTTTCATATTATTTATGACAATAAATATGATGTCAAAACTATGAAGTTTGAGTGAAATCACTATAAGTAACATTCATTATAAGTAAGGAGCTATTTTTTAAACAAAATCATATTTTGAGTAAAGTACTAACAGTATTAAACAATTAATCTTGTGGAACAACAAGTATAGTATCAAATGTTGTCAGTAATAATTACTGAAAATAAAAATGTTGAATTAATAACATTTGTGTATGGACTAGTAAATACAACAAATATTTTTTTCAAACTGTGTGTGAATAGATCTGGCCTCTGAATCCCAGTAATCCTAGGAACAATGACAGCGACCCAATCACCCAGCAAGCCATACCATATGGAGAAGTCAGCATTGGAACAGATCTGGTATTAAAAAAAAAAATAGCCACTTGAGAAGATTTGGAGACAACCTCAGTTGGACATTGGAAACTTCCTATAGTGGAGACTACGATTTATTTTTGGAAGGTGTAGGCCTATAAAAATCTTCAAAGTGAATGCCCTTTTCTATAAAATGCAAGGAGTGTAAGCAGTAGAGCAAACAGACTTTGTGTACACAAGTAGTGCACTGTGCCATCAAATATATTTATTAGACCATTATTTTTTTCAGATTCATGAAATGTTATGAATGAGCAAATATGTTTATTGTTTTTTAAAATGTTTTTTGGTTTCTTCAAAAACTTCAGGGAAATAAATACAACTACGAGTACACAACAGGTTACAAAATATTGCTCAGACCATTGTTTGAGTGTAACCTGAACCCATATTTTGAGTGTCAAATACAGGAGTTGCAGGCCATGAGATGGTAATCAGCTGGATTTGATTAAGGAAATTGCCACAGGATCCAGGCAGTAGCTAATATTATAATACAGCTGGATTGGGAGTCATTCTAGAAGAGTGAAGAGAATACTGGGAGTGTGCAAGATATATATTTGTTGGTGATGGAGCTTGGAGAGAATTTGGTTGCAGAAGAAGGAGCAGTGTACGGAATGGAATATATAACTATGGGCACAAACCTTCAATTTTATGTGTAAGGGAGTAGGAAAATTTTCTTTTATAGGTAAGTATGGCAGGGATTGGCATAAATTACCAAGGGAAGTGATGTAATATTAAAAAAAAAAATGCTGAAGGAATTTCAAATTAAAATTTATTAGTGGCAACAGTAGATGGATGCAGGAATTTAAAACTGAATGTATATAACATGATCATAAAAAATAACAATAAAGGGGTAATTAACTTTATATATTGGGGAATTACCAATAGAGCTCGCACTCAATTGCAATTCAATTCAATGAAATTTTGTCACTAATTTATTGAAAACTTTTACTGATATAACTGGTTACTGAAAAATATATTATAGATACATTCAACTGTTACACAATATATTATGGGGATATATATATATATATTTACTTCTAAGATGTATATAAAAAATGAGAGAAATACAAGCTACAAAGTTTTATACTTCTCTCACAATTAAGAAAAACATCTTTCAGTACAGAAATACTACCATCTCTGAAACTACAAAGATATACTGGTCCTCTTGTCAATAATTTCATGAAAAATACAAAACAGATGTTTTTTTTTTAATAAATAAAAATCCATTATTCAGTCACTAATGAACTAGCTTTGAAATTCAGGTCAGCAGGTCTGAAATGGTACATCATACTCAAAATCACAAAATTACTTAAGTTTTGATTCATATACAAATTGAATTGCTACACAGTCTAGGCACACAGCAGCTGGAGTCCTTTTAGTTTATTAATGCCAGACTAACATTGGTTTGCCATACAGGGCAGAGTACTGCTTCTTGCAAATACTATCTTCAGTTTCTCTATAAAAACATGGCCCATGATATAGTAATCTTATTTCTCAAGTAGAAATTTTTTCATATGGAGTATACTAATTGCCAAGACTAAACAGCCACAATGGCATGTGAAGCTATATTGAAACTAGACATCGGATAATCTAACTTTATGTTATTTTCAGATTAACCCTTTGACTGCTGTTGACGTCTATACACGCATGCTGCTTGCGGGCCCCGAGTGCTGATGACGGGTATAGCCGCAGCCATCGGATTTCCCTTGAGTGCTGATGACGAGATAAGCTGCACCCGCCTGCCGCTACCTGTGTGCTGATGACGAATATAGACGCGCCGCTACCTGAGTCGTACATCGGACTTCTCGCCACATTTCTCAATAGCCTTTCGCAGTTTTGGTCGCTATCTTATTGTACGAATGTTTGTCTGCTGGGAGCCTAGGCTTCGCTCTACAGTTCACTGTCCAACGAAAATTAAATCAGTGTTCTTTGTGTCCTGTATTTAATAAAGAAAATTGAAAGACGTCGTTGGTGCATTGAGGAATAAATCATGGAGATTCTTACGATGAGCGACACTGAGGATGAAATACTTCATTTTGATGGAAGTGATAGCTTTTCCACAAAATCGGAAAGCTGTATTCCTAAAACATACTCGTCAGGAGGGGTGACAATGCAGTCTCATGTTTCAACAAGTTAGTTGTTCTGAAGAATCAGAAAGTGATAGTGAAACGGCTACGAAGAAATTACGTCTTGGCAATAAATCTAACTAGAAAATCACTTTCGTCCAGTTAGTCACGCATTTGATGTTACACTATTGGGAAATACGTGTCAAATAGGGAATTTGTCAAGTATTCTGTCAGTTTTCATGTTATTTCTTAAAGAAGAACTGACGAAATATATAGCTGATGAAAAGAATCGGTTTTGTATAACCACTATGAAGAATACTCCAGAATCAGAGCTTTCTCGAATATCAAAGTGGAAAGATACTGGGATATGATGAAATGTATTGTTTCAGAGCTATTTGTCTTCTGATGCCTAGCGTGAAAAAAGTTGAAAATTAGGTAATATTGGACCAGAGATGTACTTCTAAATACTCCAATTTTTAGTGAACTTATGTCCAGATAACGCTTTTTGTTACTCTGATGAGGTTTCGTGCAATTTCGCCGCAACCCGCCCCCCCCCCCCTCTCTATTTCACATCACGTAATTAATGGACAGACACTTCATAGCTTAGAAATGAAAAATCTGTTGAGTACTTATGTACTTATCAAAGAAACAAAATTACGTATAATCGGGTAATTACAAAGCGCAGCAAACATTCAGTCAACATCGAGATATTTTGGGTGTCTACATCTACAAAGATATTCCGGAAACCAAATTTCGGTGTGTGGGGGAGGCTGGTTGAACAATTATCATTTTAAGGTCTCTTTCTATGGTATTCGTGAATAGCGTGAGGAAAAATCGGATGGCTTTAACTCTCTGTATGAGTTCGAATATCTCTAATTTTACAGTCGTGGACTGAACGTGGTATGTAAGTGTGGAATAGAATATTTCTAGCATTTTTTTCGAATCAACAATAACACTCTAATACAGTAAGGTACCTACAGAAACTGCCAAGAAAGAACTGTAAACTATTGACGTAAATTTAATAATCACCACGCTTTCGACAAAAGCTGCAAAAATCGAGAGAAAAATGCAAGCAAGAAATAATTATTAGTTATGAAAAATAGGGTTAATGATTCAGTTTTATTCTTAGTAATTTATTTGCAGAGAAACTATGTAGTGAGAGCATTTATTCTGTATCAGTCGTGAGAGGTCACAGTGCTTCGCCAAAAACATTCAGCACAGGGCGTGTGAAGTCGCTCGGACGGCTCCGTCCCCAGGGATAATCACTTAGCGCAGGTAGCCGGCCACAGCGCGGCAGGTACACGATCAGCCGTCAGCAGTCAAAGGGTTAAATGATAGATATATCAAAATAAATAATAGTACAGCTTGTATACTTATTACTATTAAGACAAATACTTTACTCAGATTGGTGCTTAAAAGAGAACAAGTAACTTGTGGGTTGCTCAAAGTGATAAGAATAATATACATATAATGGTCGTTACAGTACTTGTAGTTACAAGAAATAATGTTTTTACAGCTGACTTAAAACAACTACAGAACTTGTCATATTACTAATCAAAGGTCCACCTAATTTTATCAATATTATTGAATGGTTAACTATTATATCATATTTCTCTGGGACATACAAGGGTAATATCGATTGCTACAGATCGGTATCACTGGATCGATTGTGAAAATAGAATCTTTGATAATTATTTCTAATAAGTTCTATGATGTTTGGTGGTGTAGTGGGAACTTATCCAGACAGAATTGTAAGGCTATATAGTATTTTTTTTTATGTTTACCGTATGTGGAATTATAATTACACTGTGACAAGCTAAACTAATTCACAGTGTCATGTAAGTGAAACAAAAACTGTGGTGGGTGGAGGAATGAGTGTATCATCAAATATGGTAGACTATTGTTGCCACTGTATATAAAGTGATTAAAGAAAACTATTTCTTTTACGTGCTGAACTGAAATTAAGGTCGCCAGTTGGTATAAACATGTCTCATTTTTGGCCAAAGGACTTGCAGTCTTTGGATAACAATAATTTCTGGTGTTATTGGAAAATATCAGCCAGTGGCTAGACAGTTCTGTGCCTATTGGTTCATTAAATTGTGCGGATAAAATAAGAAATATTTTTTAATTCCAATAACCATCTGACTGAGGCAACTGCATTTTATAAGAATCAGTAAAAATAGAAGTTCTGATTGCCAGGTAATAATATTATATGCCATTCAATGTGATGTTATAATGTTTCAAAATGGCAGCATGTTTATTACTACTATTTCAGTTGAGGAATATTGTAGACAGCAATTATTCCTACACGGCTGACCATATATCAGGGTTTATGAAAGTGATTAGCAATCAAAAGAAAAACCATTAACACCCATAAGAAAGGTCATGTAGAGGTTGTGATATAATAATAAAGAATTTAAATCAGTAACGAATATAATGAACCAAAGACTGTGCGTGTGAAAATAATTGTTCAGCATAGAATGCAAATACATTACAACAGAAGTTTCCTGGAACTACATTTGTCAGCACAGGCAAAGGAACTACTTTTGTTAGCATAGTATGACGGGATTACATTTATCAGCACAGTACAACAGAACTACTTGGATGGCGAGATTGGAAGTATACAGCAGCTGATGATGAAAATGGCACAGACAGTTAAGAAGATGCCTCACAGGAAAGAAAAAAATAGCATAAGAGGTACCGTGAAATAATTCAAAATTCAGACTAGAACAAGCCAAGTTGAAAAACATAGAGAAAAGTGAATTCAGTGTAGTTATATGGCTTGCCAGTAGTAATCTAACCGAGATTCTTTTAAGAAAGTAAAAGATAATAATAAATACATTTCTTCTGGGAAATTTCCTTCAACTATGAATCAATAGAAGTTCTATTCTTAATTACTTTTTTAATCCAACAGTAAGTAGTTTTTTTTTTTTTTTTTTTTTTTTTTTTTTTTTTTTTTTTTTTTTTTTTTAGTATCTAGTTGCTTTACCAGCACGTAGATTTGTTTGTATTTTTAATGTCTCTCTATGCATATTAATTATAGTTTACAGGAAACCTTAGGAAGAAGTGACCTGTCGGCCGACATTAATAAAAGCCAGTGGTATTGAACACAATATTGTCAACATTTTCTGTCCAGTCATTAGCCTAGAGGAGCTGACAACAGCTGCAAATATCTTTTAACTGCTACTGTTTTGTATTTTGTGAATTTGTTTGATAGTGGAACTTTGTTCATTTTGTTGAATTTTCTTATCAGCATTGTACCTTTATAGTTCATAAAAGATTGTTTTGTTGTTGGTGTTGTTCTTTTTCTGTTCATTTCAAATCTTGATAGTAACGGGTCAGTAGACTGTGAGCAGATAAATAATAGTGTAGATTTTTTTATGAACCCTGCGGTAGAAGCGGATAACTCTACTATTGGCCTGTCCCCTCACCTTGTGCGTAATTTTGTTACTTAATTGATCATGAGTGATGAAGAAACTATCCTGCTAGAGGTGACTTAGCAGAATAAAGGTATGCCAATGGAAGAAATGTTAGGGACGCTTGTAAATCAGATGGCAGAAAATAACTACCGCATCCAAGAAATGTCATAGAGCAACTGCAAAATTTTCAGTCATTGGAAGGAAAGATGTCAGAGAACAACAGCAAGTCTGAAGAAAATATTTGTTCACTTAAGGGAGACAATTCTCTCACAGCAGAAATGTCAGAAATAAACATCACACCTGGAAGAGAGACTGTGTGTCTTTCAGAACAATATTTTAAAGCTAAGATACATGAAAGAGGAGATGCCCTACAGGCTGGCATCATGGCAAAATTAGATGAAAGATTAATAAGCCTGGAGAATAAAGTGAAACGATTTACAGAAGAAATGGAAAGGCAAGAAAAACCAACCAAACAAGAAATGATTGAAGAACAAGGAGTGGGTAACGAAATTGTACTACCTCAAGTGAACATTTTGTGGTGCAATGAAGCAGTTGATATGATGGGAATGGTAGAAACAGAAGAAGAAGTTAAAAATAGTGACAGCAAGATAGAAGAAGAAGAGGATACCTTGGGACAGTATGAGCAAATCTGTGAATTTAAACCAATCAAACAGATGGTCAGATCAAAATGATCAGTTTTGAATCACCAAAACTTCATGGAAGACTTCGTGGAAGTGGTGATTTCCACAAAACTTGGATGATTGGTCATGGAGAAAACTATTGTTAGGAGAGACAAAGAGAAGACCAAGAATCAGTTGAAAGGAGAAAAGAAATTGAAGCATGAGTCGAAGAGTGAACGAAAAAGTGTATCTAGTAAGGAGAGCAGTTGGTCTGAAAGGGGTGAAAGAATTAATTGGTTTGATCATTTGGACAGATGGAACAAAAATTGGTGATTGAAAAGGGATTGGCTAGGGGAAAAAAAAAACATTTAAAGTCGATATTATGGGAGTGGGTGGACACTGGAGTGCTTAGGGGCAGGATTTGTCCTGAATTCCCACAAGCCCTTCACTAAGTATTAAGCTAATAAATACCCTGTAAATAAGCACATGTAAATACATATCTATTTGCTGTCAGATATAAACATTTGTAATCGAGTTGAATACTTTGTCGTTGTCATAAGTTGATGAGCCATTTACCTGTATCGAGTCAAGCTCTGAATATATGTAAATAGAAGCTCAGGTATGATACCAACTAAGTAAGTCTTTAGTTTTTTTTTGTTTTTGTTTATCACTATATTCATGCATCATTATATATTACTAATAGCTGTTAACATTGTTTCCAACCACCACTGATTACCTTGTAGAACTAACTTATAGAAGATTGTATATAAGTGTGTTTTGAGTATCCTAACACAAATCTCCTAGGATGACCTAACCTTTTGAAGGTATCAAGATTAAAAGGTTGACTAGTGGCATTCCATTTGATCCTATACCTAGAAGGGGTTGCCATATTACTAATTAAAGGCCCACCTAATTTTATTATTATTATTGTTTGGTTAATAATTATATCATATTGCTCTAGGACATACAAGGGTAATATCAATTGCTACAGATTGGTAATGCTGGATTCATTATGAAAATAGAATCTTTGCTAAGGTTTTCTACTATGTTCTGTGATGTACACTTTTGTAGTGGGAACATAACCTGATAAAATTGTATGGCTATAAAGCTTTTTTTTATGTTTACTATATGTGGAATTATGATTACATTGTGAAAAGCTAAACTAATCAACAGTGCCGTGTTGACAAAACAAAAACTGTGGTTGGTGTAGGAATGAGTGTAATATCAAACAAGGTGGACTACTGTTGTCACTATTTATAAAGTGATCAAAGAAAACTGTTTATTTCATGTACTGAACTGAAATTAATGTGGCCAGTTGGTATAAACATATATCATTTTCGACCAAAGGACTTGCAATCTTTGGATAATCATAATTGCTGGTGTTGTAATTTAACTTATTGGAAAATTTCAGTCAGTTTTGGACAGTTCTGTGCCAATTGGTTCCTTAAAGTGAGCAGATATATTTTTTTTTTTTATTCCAATAACCTTCAGACATAGGCCACCATGTTTTATAATAATTAGTAAAAATAGAAGTTCCAATTGCCAGGTAGTAATATTATATGCTATTCATTGTGATGTTGTAATGTTTCAAAATGGCAGCGTGTTTACAACTATTTTAGTTGAGGAATATTGTAGGCAGCAAAAATTCGTACAAACAGAGATAAATTATGATGGCCACATCTTACCTAATAATATAGTAAACATAATTTTAATAAGAAAAACTTTCGTAGTTGGAGAATGTTACTAAATATGACTGGTTAATGAAATATTCTGAGGAAATAGTGAAAACAGACACAAGAAAAGCTGCTTTAGCATTACTCTTAGGAGATATTTCAGATAGGCCTACAATTTATACAGCTACAGCAGCCACCATCTTATTCTCTAATAAAACTGCATATTGGTACAAGAAATTACTCTGTTACAAAATTTAAAAATAACTGTTACAGCATAAGTATAAAATAAGAAGTCCTACCCTTACCTGCTTTGTGATATTTTGCTAGTGTATTTATGTATCTGCAGTTTCATCTCATCTGCAAATACTTCATTGCAGTGTGTACAAATATACAAAGGGGCAGAAATAGCTGACACATGGTAGAAGATGTGTTTTGTTAGAGAGCACCAAGATAAAAATGTAAGTGCACAGAATACACAGGCAAGTTCTGATACAGATTGTGCTGTAAACAAGGATCTGAAAAAAAAAAATTAAAGAATTTTAGTTTGCTTACTGCAAAATATTGATTGAAATTAATAGACAAGTATATCAACATAGCATGTATCATGCCATATAAAATCTGGTTAAAGCAATTGAAATTCTAAGATATTTATGTAAATCAGTATACCTTTTTTTCATACTAGCTTATGATATACTTATTATCCATGCCAGTCTCGATTGTAATATGTAGTATTATGTAGTGATCAGTTGTTTTGGGAATGTTTGGATCATAGCCAATTTTAACAGATACTTTAGATAACACTGGAACTGGTAGGAACACAATTGCCAATGAATTTTAATTGTTTGTGGTAGGGAATTTTGGAACAGAAACTGAGAACAATAGCAATATAGTATTTATCAATCTTAGTGAGAGTTATGCTTGTGTTAGAATGAGTTTGGCACCTCTTAATAAAAGCTATATCAGAATCCCAATGTAAATACTGAATCTAGGCCTACTTGTATAAATCCAGTATGAAAGTACTTAAGTTCTCGGTTCGATAAACATTTAAATTTTGAAGCCTAGTGCAAGAAGACAACAGGAATAAAAATACTAATATTAATCAAAAAATTACTGTTTCAGTGCTAGTAAAAAGGTAACACTCTGGTCTGGCAGTCTGGAATAAAGACAAAGTAATGGTGAATTGAGTTACTGAATGGGTGATAAAAGAGCAAATTAGTCTGATACAAATCTTAACATAAAACAAGACAAAGAGGTGAATGGTAATTGTTTTTCACATAAACCGTCCTCAAGCAAAGAGTGGTGACAAAACAGAGAGCATGAGAAATCTGAGTGAGTCATTGTGATGGCATTTATACCCTAGCCCAGGCATGAGCGATTAAGGGCCACATTATGTTGCTAAATATGCCAGCCAATGCACCCTATGTGTATTAAAAAAACTTGTCAGGTGTTGGATTTGAAATCACAGTCCCGTTTGAGAACTGAGATTTTATTTAGGCACATTAAATCCTATGCCAAACCTGACCAACAGGTAAAAATTATAGCCACTCATGAAATGCACCAAACCTTTATATCGACTATATTTAAAGCATAATAATTATTCATTTTTTTACTTGTATTATGTATACAAAACTTTCATGATCATTTATAGAGGATGTTGCTTAGGTCAAATTAATACTTAATTGGTCTCTTCAGTTCGAACACACAGTTTCTTTAGAGTAACCAAAGATGTACTGTAATCAAAACCAAGGCTAATAACAGATTTGGAGTCATTGTGATCAAAAATTATAAACCAGCAATCATATATATTCCACAAAACAGCAGTAGTCAATGATAATTTTAATTAAAAATAAGTAAGAAACAAAAAAAATGAGTATTATATTTCTTGAGGTGTAGATAATTCTGATACTAGGAAGAGAATTAATACAGTCATGATATAAATACAGATCAGTAACAAAAACCATCTCAGACTTGTATCTCTCATTGGAAAACAAACAGTGTTTGATTAATATGTGTAATTGCTAGTGTGCAGTAAAAAACTGTCTTGTCTACGGTTTTTTTAAATAATATAGAAATCTGTGCTCTGTTGAATAGTCTTGTGATGAAAAACAAAATAAACCAAAAACCTGAATCAAAAATATTAAATAGGAACTAGTGTGCTTACCTTCTTTGTGAAGTTCTATTAGTGTACTTATGAATCTGTAGTTTCACTGCATCTTTGAATAATTCGGAGCTGTGTGTAGAGTCATATAATGGGGCAGAAACAACTGAGACATGGCTGAACACGTGTATTGTTAGTGAGCACCAAGATAAAAATGTCTGTGCACAGAACGCACAGGAAAGTTCTGATAATGATGGTGCTTTAAACAATGACCTACAGAAAAAAAATAGGTAAAACAATTTTAGTATATTTACAACATAAAAATGGATTAACAAGAAAAGACAACAATACCAACATAGAATATATATCATATGAAGTTTTATAAAAGCAATTAAAATTCTGAGATCTTTATTTAATAGTTACACCATTTTTTTCACAGTAATTAATTAGCAACTCTTATTACATGTCTCTATTGTAATATGCAGCATTTGACAGAAACCAAACCACACTCTGTCTATGGCAATTAAATGAGTAGATTCTAAGCAAAAAACACTCAGTTTCTCCGACTTATATCAGCCATCAAAATGCGAAACTCTAATTTAACTTTTTGTGCATCCATAGTTGCAGGCAAAGCTTCTTAAAAATGTATTATAAATGAGATGTTACTTGCTAATGGCTACTACCCTGATATTATCAGCATGTTGATTACAGCACATGATGCTCAAATATCACCTTCTGCCTCAGCATCAACAGAAGAGACCAGCAGACCAACTCATGGGCCAGTCTCGGTGTTGCACTATGTCCAGGTAATGACAGATAACATTGGTTGCCTTCTTAAAAAATATCCATCTTGTATACAGGAAGATGTCAGATGTACTTTTCAAGGTAAAAGATGAGAGTGAAATTACAGACACTGGGTGTATACCATACCCCCTGGAGGTGTGGTCAGGTATGTATCAGTGAGACAAGATGCACCATCAAGGAATGGCTGAATGAACATATAAAGCATAAAAATAATGACGTCAAAAAATCAGCGGTGCCACTATAGTCACCTGATAGTAGGCACACTATTTTATACAATGGCACCAGTGTTTAAGTTCAAGAAAGCAGATGGTGGTGCAGGCAGGTCAGACAAGCATTGGAAATACAAAATGGTACCATAACATAAGCATGGATAGAGAGCAGCAGCTTGATCAAATATGGTCATGACTGTTCTGGAAAATGCCCCAATCAAAGCCCCTCCACTGGTAATGGCAACAAGCATGACATCGCCTCTGACAGTTAGCGCACACTTCAGACAGCTATTAAGCAGTGGCAGCACCCTCAGACCTGACAGAGCTCTGAAGAAAGTCACAACTAGATGGCTGAAAAGTCAGGTTTTAAAACATTGATGTAGTTCTACTCTGAGAACAATGAAAACCAATTTTTCCTACATTTAGTTTGGAAGCTAATTGGCATTTTTATAAGACGCCAGTGAAATTTATGGCAACCAGCATCACTTGGCTGGAACACACATACACTATTTACCTCGATCATGCAGTATGTCGGTATGGGATACATATATAGAAATACATTGGACTAATTATTTGAAGTCCTACTCCATGTATTTTCAAATGGAACTTTTATATCTGAGCTATGACTCTGAATAAATTATTAAGTTGCAAAATTAAATGAAATCATAGAAAATAGTTCTTTTGAAAATAGGACTAAGTCTCATGGCTGTCTGGTGAAAAAAGATATGAAATCTTTTTCTGAGCCAAGTTTTCACTAGACAATGTGTATTCAATATGCTTTGTACAACAGAATGCTCTATCTCATTAATTTAAAATAAAATAAAAATTAAGTGATGGTGTCAGGAAAATATTGCCTTTTCTGTATTTGTAAATTTGATAAAGCACTGCAGTCAATGAATTTATGTATGTAGAAGTTTTAAAATCTAGTTTACTGAAATAGGATATGATATATTTCAGTAAACTAGATTGTAAAATTTCTACCTACATAAATTCAATGACTACAGTGCATTATCAATTTCACAAACACACAAAAGTCAAAATTTTCCTCATACCTCTTTCAAGGTTAACAGGTCTTAAAATAAATTATGTACACTATGACTTTCTCAACAATAATGTAGTAAGACAGGTGATATTTCCATGGAAAGGAAAGGAAATATATACCCACCACTCACCTAAGTAACTGGTAGGATGTAACAACAATAGAAAAACTCTGCACAAACACATAAAACACAATATATAGAGATGTGCCATTGTTGAAGCAAAATTTAAAATGGGATACTCTGTTTCTATTAGGTTCAAGTCAAGTCCACACATTTCTTAGTACTTATGGAAATAATTTGTCAATGCCTTGTCATAATTAATTTTCAATAGATATTTGTCCAAATATCAAATGAGACTTTGATCTAATTGGGTATTTGCACTGGACTGCCAATACCCTCATCTTCTCGTTGATAATATGTAAATGCTATTTCAAGCATAATTCCTTGATTTGTGGTATGTTTTGGGGCTCAGATGGCGAGGATTGCCGCAGCCTTCACAGCAATAAAACTGTGAGGAATCCACACAGCATGCAGGAAATCACACGACCATAACGTATTTATGACATCTGGGCAATACAAAGCATACTGTGAGAGCATGTTTAATAGAAGGATTTCTAAGGGTACAGCTACACTTGAACTAACTTCAGCCGACTATTCACTCTGCCAAATATGGCCAATATCAGGGTGTGATTACAACTTCAACTGATTCTTATCCTCAACAGATCGGCAAAACTGACATTACTGAAATGTTGAGTGAGAACTCTCTATTGAGATTTAATATCATGTTTTTGTCATGGAAAAAGTGAATGGGTAAATGGCATTTTTCCATAAAGAGGGGCTGTGGTAGAATGCCATATATTGTTCTAGAAACTATTGGGAGGCCCAATTAAAGTTTTAGAATACTTTAGAATGAAAACAGAGACATTTTTTTATGTTTTGGAAGGAATCCAACCTGCTGTAGAAAATTATTCAGGAAATATGTCTAAGGAAATGTATTTCTCCATAAGAAAGGCTTGCTGTGACACAAAGGTATTTTATTTAACGCAGTGCACATGACTTGTTCCAAACCACATTCTTTGTTCTGACACCTAATACATATGCATTCATCAAAGATTTCCAAAAGGATACATACAGTTCATTTGATTTAAAATAAAAATAAAAAGTTTGTATCTAAGTAACCAAAGGAAAAGGTGAATTTCATAAGAAACAATAGGTATTTTTATTTTTTAAATTTTATCCTTATTTATAAATCATCAATATTTATCCTTATATATAAAACATCAATATAGTCTGGCAGATAATTTATGGAATTTACTGAAATATGAAAACAAGTCATGGTCAGAATTTGTAGGTGAAAATACAATTCTACTTTCATTTTGATGCGGCGATGTGACTAAATATGAATGCACAAATGACGGAAGACAAGTGGATTCGGCCAAATAAAACAAAATTGATTGGTCTATGAAAGAAGTTGGTAGAGTATGGCCAAGTAGGTGAGTCGTAGTGTAGCCAGAATCCATATTGTTGCATACTTTTATTTGAGTCGCCAATATCAGCCATGTTTGACGGAGCAAAAAATCAGCAAAAGTTGGTTGCAGTGTAGCTGTATCCAAAAACTTACAGCTCTCTGTACCTATTAAATTTTCCAGATGGTGGCGAACGCCACTGAATTTTTTTTTAATAAACAATTTGTTTTAAAAGCTACATAGTCACAAACAACAATATATTAATTAATTATATAGATGAACTTGTTTATAATCACAAGTTCAGTCGATCTTAGGAGCAATTTTACTCGATTTCAACATATCTTTAGCATTCATTCGATTTCTATATTTCGTTTTTATTACAACCATGTGTGAAAACAAATTCTCACATAAGTAAGTTGTCACGATGACAAAAGGAAATTTACCAGTTTGTGTGAGAGATCCAGATATTCTTACTATCTTGCTGCCAAAATATCAGTTAAAGAAGTCTTTTTAATATCAAAATGAAGCATCTGATCTGAGGACATTTCCTGCAATGATACATATTCTTTGTGTTTAAACCAGAATTTATACTTTCGGTTGTGACCACAAATGGCTTTCGAGTCCAGTCTCTAGCATTACCAATATCATGAAAGAACATCTTCAATTCATCAGAGAGCTGAGAAAGATGAGCAAAAATTTCATTTTCATTTTGGCCTCCATTTATAAGGTATTATTTACAACAAATTCATGTAGAAGAGGAAGAATATTCTACAATATTTTATGTTCACCAGCTCTATTACACCAGATATATTCGCCATAATTAAATAATCAGAAACTTAAAAAATTACCAAGGGAAGTGATGAATAAATTGTGGAGTGATCACTCGCCCATCCACTATCATGCGTGTTGGATGAAAGAAACAAACAATCACCCACCATAACCTAAATCTTATTGTGAACCTCCTATGATCAACAGGCAAACCCTCAGGGATTTGTGTACTCCACTTTGAGCCATCCTGTTTTATAGCCAATGGAAAGGGATGAGGGCAAACGTTTAGTTTATTAAAATTCGAATTACGAGAAAATTCTTGGACCTCCAGGCTACAGATATTGAGACTGATGGACCCACACCTAATTCCTCTCCCTTTTAAAAAACAAAGAGTAAAAATAAAGAAACAAAGGAAAAAAACAGGGGAATAAGATATTTATAAGGAGAATATAAGATGTGATCAACAATTACTGATCATGCAGTAAAAGGCTAAATTATTAGTTACAAAACATGAATTATTTGAAGGGCCATTCAATGTTAAATATCTGTATGCCTACAAAAAAAAGAGCTGGCACAGGAATTTAAAGAGACATTAATTATTACACAAAGATTCATCAAATGTGTAGAAGCTATATAATGAAATAAATGATTTCTTTCTACTAAATGCAATAAAAATTTTCAGCATTATAGGATTTAATTGACAGAAGCTACTAAACTGAAGGATTCCAGATTTTTTGTGCTTATGGTTTTACTTTATTTCGTTATGACTAAGTTATTGGAGAGTAATAGGACTGGGGGCAAGGAACAGGAAGGAAATTGGTAATGTCCTTTTTGATGGAAGCATTCTGGCATATACCTGGAATGATTTATAGAAAAAAATGGAAACCCCAAATCTAAATGCCCAGATGGAGATTCGAACTGGAGTCCTCTAAAATGTGAGACCAGAAGATTATGTGGCTTTACATCTTATTGACATTGAGTTCATTAGAGGCAGAAAAGGACTAGTGGCAAGGAATGGAAAGGAATTCAGCCATAGCTTTTGGCTGGAGTGATTTGGGGAAAACATTGAAAACACAAATCTCAAAGGCCAGAGTGGGATTTGAACCTGTGCCCTTTAAAATGTGAAGCCAAAGTGTTACCACTAACCCACCATAATTGATAGAGTCTTCCATCAGTCAACAAAATAAATGTATTCTCTCCCTATTGGCCATAACTATATATATATGTAACAGTAAATGAATCTGCAACAAGAGATGTGATTTAAATTATTTTAATGGAGCTATAAAATTCAATTACTTTGCTTTATTTGCACATAGAAAAACATAAATTTCCAATGTTCAATATCTGACACTTGTTACACTAGTACTGAACTTTATCAGCAACAGTTAAATTATTCACCTCAGACATATGATATATGTTAGGCAGAATAATCTACATTTAAGACTGTGGTGGTTTGGGAGATAAAATGTTAGCCTCTTCCAACCAAATTTCGACATCTCCTTCACATAGTACACCCCATTTGCACGGACAAGACTCTGGCAACTGAAATATTCCCAGGATAAGGTGTAATGGGCAAATTTAATGGATAAAAATTAAAATGAATAAAGGAATAAATTGTGGAAATAAAGGTTGAGTGAAGGCGGCAGCTGTGTAAACCGCGAGACCAGTAATGGTCGAGACAGACGCTGACAAAGGCAGATTCAGCGCTGAGCGAGCGGCATCAGGTGAACACTTGCATTCAGGCAGCTTCGGGAACATTTGAAGCTGACGTCCGATATATGTTGAGTGGCTCTCGGGCTACGAGAGTTTTCTAGAATGTACAACGAACTTTGATCAAGGTCTGCCAAGTCAGTACACTGCTGTACTATATAAACGAGGCTTCCGTTTAGGAAGCCAGCTGGGTCCAGCCGGGTCCGATAGCATTTCCATCTGTTCGATCGAATGTTCCAGTAACTGCTCTAAGTACTGTTACCAGTGCCTGGATTAGTGCTCCGTGGGATAACCTAGAGTGTGTGGAATCGGACTAATGGGAAGAAATAAACGGGTTTAAAGCAGTTACGGACTTTCTCCATTCGTGTCCAAGTTGCCTTTCAGGGAAAGGTAGAGTCAACTCCGAAGCAAGCTGAAGAGAGGACGTTCGAGGATGCGCAGCAATCCATGCAAGTAAGTGTCAAGACGCTACAGTGCCTACCACTTGCCATTCCTGACTAATTGACTAATCACCCCACTAATAGTCGTTACAAGCTGTGGTTACGCGGGGTCAGTGACAGTCTGGTGTTAAGCCGGTTGCAG
The DNA here is from genome assembly GCA_031002005.1 of Vandiemenella viatica. Classification (NCBI taxonomy): domain Eukaryota; kingdom Metazoa; phylum Arthropoda; class Insecta; order Orthoptera; family Morabidae; genus Vandiemenella; species Vandiemenella viatica. The sequence continues at coordinate 641,043 of JARYHS010008964.1, read as the reverse complement.
CTTAGTGTTGGGTGACGAACAGTCGGTTATATTTTGGTAACAACTATTACAAAGGAGTCACCCACTGCTTGCCGACGGCCTCTGAAAAGAAGGCAGAAAAGCAGGGAGTAGTTCAAGGCACCCTCTTGCCCTTGGGGTTGGAACGACTCGTAAAGTTGGAAGGATCAAAAATGATCAATGGCATGGGATGCTGAAGGCAACTGGAGACCATTGGGTTAAAGACTCTAGGTGTATCCCCAGGCTATGTAATCCTCTCAACAATGGTGGATTGCAACAAAACCATTTGAGACACTGGTGAGAGAAAAAAATGAGGTAAATCTTGATCAGTTTTCAAAGTAAAATAAATTTTTACTACTGCAGCTTACTGTTTAATAATACCTTACCTACCAGGGACAGGTTCCATTTCTGAACTCTCTTGTTCAGCATCTTGCAGCATATTCTAAAAAAGAAAAGGAAATAATGCGAAATACATTTAAATATATACATAAAATAATTCATTCAGGAAATGTTAACAGCAATAAAAATGTGCAAAGTTCTTTTAAATAAAATTACTGAACATTATATCTGGTGATGTTAAACCAAACATTAATACAAGCAAACAACATGAAATACTCAAGTGGAAAAGAGTTTTTAAATTAAAACTTTAGTTAGTTTCAAAATATTATCTTAACATACTGGTCTAACAAATGGAAAATAATTCTATAAAGGGCTACAAGAAATCTCTTACTGATTGCTGATGTAGCCTTTTTGATTAATTAAAGGCACTGCAAAATTATCATATATATTATAAGAATCAATTATTTTGTATTACTATATAAAAACATCCTAAGTACTAAAATATGTTAATATTCTGTTAGTGCTTCCCACAATGCCGTGCAATAAAGAAAATGGTAATAGCATTTATATAGAAATGGCCTTGCATTCATATGAAGTGATTTTGGGAAACCATGGAAAACCAAAATCTGTATGTCTGGGCCTAGCATAGATGGCATGTCATACTGGCCGATAGCCTAACATTGCTGCTCACTCAGCATGCTCATTCAATTATTTGCAATTTTATATACCAAATACATAAAAGGTGATCTGGATAAATTGAACTAAAGACAATTTACAATGGCTTGTTGATACCATGGGGTCCGAGAACTCAACCATGAAAATCTGAAGGAATCAGTACAAGATTCAACTGAAGTAATCTTTAGAAACAATGGATAACTGTAATGTGAATGGCCTGGTCAAGATTCAAACACACATCCCACCATATGACAGGCATGAGTGATGACCTCCACACAGGCAAAGTAAGCTTCCTCAGAATTGTTCAGTTATGATGATTGTAAAAAATCCAGTCTGCAGCAGAAACCAAACAACAAAAGTTCAATTTTTAAAGAAGGAAAAAATTACTAATAAACTGCTATTCAAAATAAATATTTGAATCATTTAAAAAAATAGGTTTCACCTTATAGCATCAACAGCAAAATTACTTTAGCATATTAGTAAACGTATATCGAACCAAATAAATAATTACAATGTTTTTCCTATCATAGAAGTGCAATAGTTGTGATGACTACTTCTTTAAAAAGTCTTGAATTATAAAAGCAACTATGTTTTTTTTTAATGTATTTATATTTAATAGGGGACAATCTTACAATGTTTCTACAAAATAGCCAATTCTGCAAAACTTTACCATGCCCAAATTAGATGTCAAAGAATAAAACTAAGTGACTGTTAATATGATTCCCTGAAATTACTATGACCCAATTTCCTGATATTTTTATATTAAAGAAAAATGTATTGTTTCAATACTAATTAATGCAACATGCCAAGCTCTTCAAAACATATATAAAACAACTCACAAACAGACTTCACTCAGGGATTTCCTACTACCCTCATGAAGAACCATTACATCGACCATAGCCATTCAGTAGATTCAATCACATACACAAAATACTTAAAATTTTAATTTCTTTAGACACACTGAGCATTTGTCTTACCTCAGAGATATATACACATTTAATGATGTAAAATACTTATAATTGCGCAAAACATTAAATATGTCATGATCATCATGGAGTGGAAGTATTAGAAAGAGATGTTAACAAGGAAAAGACTGCTGTAGTTGGGTCATGTTATGAGGATGGAGGAAAGGGAGGATGCGGAAAGTAGCACAGCTAAACAGCAGGAAGGGAAGGAGGCCAATTGGAAGACCTTGGAAAAGATCAAAGCATGACGTCAACAAGTAGATCCTGCCCTGCTAGACCAACCCTCCATGCAAATCCTCCTCCTCTCCTGTCGGGTTGCCATAGACTACCATGCCACAGTTTTCAGTAAGTTAAGCAGGGCTTGACAATGCGAGCTGTGCCGGCACTCGAAACATTGCAAGTCGACTTCACTTTGACATGGCTAGAATCCTGAGAGAATTTTCTAAAGTGTTGCCACGGCGAAAATATAGAAAATTGTCTAAGATCAAAAAAAGTTTGTCCAATGCAAAAGCTAGGGAAATTGTGACCTTTACAAAAACACACGTTACAATGTTGAACCACAGAATCAAATAGGGTTCTATTGAAGTGCAAATAGAGCTGTTCATGGCCAGCACCTAACTAATTCTATCAACTACGAACCATCCCAAAAGGGAAAAATGTTTTAGAGTTGAAATAATTAATAAACGTTAGTTAACAAAAAGTATTTTCAATTAAAATGTTTAAAGCAAAAGCAGAGTAAGGCTTGGAAGATTAGAATACTTTTTAATATTGAGGCCAAGCAGGAATGTGCTGCTAACAGCATATATGTATGCATGTTTGTACAGGTAAGTAAATATGCCAGTTCCCACTAGCAGAGTTCAGGTAGAGTGGTGGTCACAGCTATTACTGTGGTATCCAACTGCAAAGCATTTGCTGAGAGATACCAAGCATAGTGGGTAAGGAGTTAATGTTCTGGCCTCACATTCGGGAGGACAGCGGTTTGAATCCCCGTCCAGGCATCCAGATTTTGGTTTCCCCAATTCACACCAGGTGAATGCCGGGATGCTTTTATCAAAGGCCATGGTTGAATTCCTTCACATTCCTTGTCCCTAGTCTTATCTGCCTCTCATGACAGCAGTGTCAACAAGGTGTAAAGCCATAGTTAAAAAAAGTTAGTGAGAACATTGCAAACCTACATATAAGTTTTAGCAGAAAACATTTGAACATAATATTAGCAGTGTGCTCTGTGTGCTGAACAAATAATTGTAGTGACAATAAAACAAGAGTTTAGACAATAGAGGCCACTGAGCTGGTATACAGCATTAATTATGCAATAAAGAAACAATCATCGTTGCACTGTCAGTCAGTTACCAGCCAGAAACTATTTTAGTTGTTAAGGGTTGGATATCTTGGGATGACAGAAATTTTATTTATTTGTCCATGCAGCTGATTTAGAGGACTATATAACTTCAGGTAATGGAAACAAGTTATTGGTAAAATGGTATGGTAAAATACTAACAGTAATACGAATGAATTAAACAACTACTTTCAAAAGAGAGTAACTAATTTTAGTTCTTTTGGAAATAGCCTAGCAATTAATATTTTCAAGAAAATGCAATTAGAAATATAGTGAGGTTAAAGGCAGGCAATTGCACAGGTTGATTGACAAGTATTTTATTATACACAGCCACCATAGTAGCAGACTACACATTCAGAAGAGAATATTGCTGGCTCAATGAAATGGCTCCCGAGACATGTTAACATTCCTGCCACATGCAATCTGCAGATAAAACTCTACTTGAGAAGAAACACAAGAAAATCATATAGATGATACTAACTCCATCCTTACACCAATGCCATGAAAGTAAATATGGAGCGCTATCTATGGTATATTGACAATCAATGGCCTATTAAGAGCAAACTCCAACTTTAGTGTAAATAGTGATATCCCCACCAAGTCAAATTGATGTAATTTTCACAAGTTCATGGTGAGATGTTATAATACAAACTCAACAATTCGACAACTGCAAAACACAATGTTCTGTTATACAGAGCACAGAATTGTAATGAGATAAGCGCTGATTTTTACAAATAATAAAACTAAAAAAGAGAGCTGAAGTTAATATTATCTATGAGCCATTCAGAGTTTGATAAGAATTCTTCATTTGACCTCAGAACTTTTTACACCTGTCAGCTGTAAATGGTTAAGATATACTCATGTTTCAAAACTCCAACGACAATAATGTGAGCTGGCACAACCTGTGAAATTAATGTAAACCACCACTAATGCTGCAAGTGGTGAAACAAATTGTTCTCATCATAAAATGTAATCTATCAATAAAACTTCCACACTGGTCTATGATTATGTGTCAGCTGCAGTAAGGAATAGCACTTTACTTGTTATCATTCACCCACATAACAGAGGAATAGCACTTTACTTGTTATCATTCACCCACATAACAGAAAAGAACTTCTGCATTATATAATCATATATGTTTCAACACAAATATTTGAATAACTATTATTTACCTTGTAATCTTAAGTTATTACTGACAACTAAGTAAAGAGCAGGAATTTTACAGGACCACCACAACTATGATACAAGGAGCAGCAAATAAGTCACTGCTTTGAAACATATGCACAACACTTCACTAAAAAACATATCCCTACCTAATGCAACACATGTGAATAATTTATCAGTACATTTGAACATGAAAATTCTGTTAGCAGCATGCAGATACTAAAAAAATGTGAAATCTACATGTGTAGCTTAGTCTGAAACATTAAACTTTTCTAATTTTCTATCTGTTATACACAGAAAAGTTTCAATCAGTCACATTATGTTGACTAGTAAATATAAATTACACTTTCAGAACTTCATATTTAACTGAAAATGGTAAGCAAGGTACTCAAGAAAACAGCTTTCACACCACTGCGAATAGGTGTTCCTCACAACCTTTGCAACATATTCAGATACACAATAAACACAGACAAAAACTCTGATAGCAGTTATTTATTTTGTGTATTATGCTATATGACATTTCGACACGGTACAACACAAACCAAGTAAGAAAATGGCATCTGACTTATAAATTCCCGTGCCTGCAATACTTTTCATATAAAAAATGAATTTGCGCAGTTATGGCTGCAAAAAGGCCATTTGTTTCTTCAGTTTCGTCCTCCGATTTATTACAGTTAAACACTAAAAAACATCGTTTAGTTACTACAAATGCAATCAACCATATTTTTTTTCAGACGATCAAACACAAGTTATCTAAAGATATAATGAACATCATGTGGTCGACTCATACAGTTTAATGAGCAAAATGTGCTAATTCACAATTCTTCACCGACCAAAGTGAACAACATGAGAGTGAAAGGTATGTCCTGTTGTTTAGCGTGTAACTGTAAGACTCTGTAAGCGGCTTTGAGATATAAACTTACCTCTTCCAATATATATACTGCATTTATCGGCTCCATATGACCTTACGTCGTCTTGAGAGAACAAAACGCAATATAACTTCACAGTAATTTAACAATCCTTCACGAGAACAGCTGATACGTTCTGCTGCAGAGATACTTAATTTCCTAGAGTAAGAATTTCATTCTCAAATTCTGCTGCACAAAATATAAGATCATTGCTGTCTAAATCCAAATTGTTGCCAGCCTCTCCCTAATTCCGTCGACACATATCAAATTTACGGATACGCCAATTTATACGGCAATGGAAACGGCATTAAATGTGTAGATTTGTGAAAATCCGCATTACATCACAACATGTTATCTAGTTTCTTTACTCCTCCCGTACCAATAAGAAAAACGTTTACAAAAAATACTTTAATTGCCATGAACCTTAACTTTCAAGCTGCAGTTTTAATGTTACCTGAAAATGTACATTGGATTTTTTTTTTTTTTTATTGTTTGAGTATACTTGAAATTAATTGAATTCATTTGGGAGTGACAGCTTCATGCAGTGGTAATTACCATAAAGATTCCACTTTTTTATTTATTATTATTATTATTATGAATACTATCTGATATACTTTGAGGTTTAAATCCCTCCAATCTTTTTTTTTTACCAATTAGGAATTTAAAACTTTTCGGTCTTTCAGTAAACTACTCGTTGCTTCCCTTGCTGAATCATTTCAATCCCTGACACTGTGCAAAAATATATATAGGTATAACACTTATTAACTAATTTTTTTTACTGTTTAACGTATCTCTAACAACGTGGTCTTTAGAGACGGGAAAGGTGCAAGTGCACCCCCTTGTACCCCCCTCCTGGCGCCCATCAGCGCTCATGGTTATCCCTTCCTTTCCACGCACTACTCGGAATTTTTTTTCGAAAGTATCCATCCAATCCCCATCACCAACAAACGGCTTAGTCATCCTCCTGTTTCCCAATGCTGCTCTTTTATGGTACCGTATCAGTTACTAATTGCGTCCTGTGGTAATTTCTACAAACAAATCTACCTGGTTTCCTCTGCACGCGCTCCTACTCCTGTATTTGATTCTCAAAATGTTAGTTCCCAAACTACCCTACCACTATCAAGCAGTTGTCTGTCAAAGTTTTGTAACCTAATTACCTCATTTCTCTAGGGCACCCTTTGCAACCCTTACCAACAGAAGAAAAATTAAGTGGATCACTGATGCATCCAGAAATTTCTATGGCTATCTTAGAAAACTGTAACTAGTCTACCCACACAATTATAAATCAGAAAATTTTGAAATTAATCTTAAGGATATAATGAAGGATCCAAAAACGCTAAAAATCCACAAGGCCGCAGGTGTTAATGATAGATGTCTTAATGATAGTAGGATGTGACGCTGTACCTTATCTTGAAACGTTAGTTGAATCAATTCCTTATACTTGCTGCTTATCAGATGACTGGAATAGTGCGATACCAATACCGGTCAAAAATGGAGGGGTTATAAATAGAGTCGAAAATGCAGTTTAACATTAGTATGTAACCACATCAGAGGCATCTGAGTGCAACGTAAGCTGTATTCTAGTAGGCAACATGGCTTTAGGCAATGATATCAGTGCGAATCTCAGTTAGTAGGATATATCCAGGATAATTCTGGTAAAATGGAGAAGGGTGGCCCATATAAATGAGGATGGAGAAGAATTCAATAAGGATTTGAAAAAGGCAAGGATTTTAAGTGTCTGGTTTACTGAAACCATTAGGGACAATTAATTAGAAATGGGTGGGTCTAAATCGGATAACGAGCTAAACAATACAATTAGAAATGAGAAAACCAAGAAGTTTGAAATTCATCCTGAGGATATCATGAAAGAACTAAGAAAGCTGAAAAATTATGATAGGGCTGATGTAAATACTATTACAATAGAAGATATCATGATCTGTCATTATACCTTAATATATTGTTTAATTGAGTCTGGATACTTGCTGAATACCAGAGGACTGGAAAAGCAGGATAATAGTGCTGATACATAAAGGAGGGTTAAGAAATAGAGTCGAAAATTGTAAGACTGGAGTTTTTCCAGCGTGGAGTATGAATAAAATCTTCTTGGATAACTAGCCGATAGAGCTGTAAAAGTAACGATGTATTCGTTACTGAGTAACGGGTTCGTCACCCGACTCGAAGTACCGAATTGTTACTCTCAAATTCATTTCGTTACTCGCATTTGTCGTAAAGATACAAACACGTTCCAGCTCCCGTAGGTAACTAATTTTGACAACGTGAAGACTAATTTGTTTTTATTTTGTTTAACATTAAAATTTACAGTGCATAATTTGGAAATAGAAATTTTTTATGGATAATTTGAGATAGTTACTGGTTTTTTAATTGATCATTCATTACTGAGGTTTCTTGATTTCAAACGTTTATAAAAACAAAATTATTTTAAGATTTGATACCTTCTATTTTATTTTATAGTGTAATTTAAATTGTCTAATAGTTTGTGAAATACAGCTCTGCACTTGTTTTGTTCCAATAATATTCAATTAAATTGCAATATAGCACACGCTCCCGTGGCAATTTCCCTACACACTCATCGTCCTCCCTTTCCTGCGTCCACCTACATTTGCCCTCGACAAATTTTAACTTTAAATTCTTTCAACGTTTTTGGTAAATTATTCATAATTTCTCTAAAAAAGAGAATCTTGCTACACCCTTGTACCTGAAATCGAGATCCAGCTTGTGATCATAGTCATCTTTTCCCTTCCAAGCCTTACTTTTAATTCTTACACCAACATGTTTCCATGCCTCATCATCAATATACTTCTTGTACACTGCCATGACCCTCTTCACCCTATTCGTATTCCACTGAATCCCATTCCAGCTCTTTTATCATATCTGTTTTTGATTGCGTTCTGTGATAATTTCCAGAACCATATCAAGCAGCCCTTTTTTGCTGTTTCAGAATTCCATAAACATACAACAAGGTGCAATGACTTTATTCCTTTTGCCTGGTGTTATTTATTGTATTATTACCGCAGGATCCATGTTAATAATGAGGTACTGGCTTTAGTGTTGAATGTTTGTTGTAACTGCAACACAACAACAATTGCAAATCTAGTCACATGTTTATCATGAACCTTTGTTATTCATTTGAATATACATATTTTTAAAATGAAACAATTAACGCGGGAGTCAGTAGCACTCTGCTTGCATGCTTGACTTGATGGTATGTCAACATTTATTTTAAATAATCTATCACACAAAGACGAAGAACTTACAAAAATAAGTGAAAACAGTAAAGGCCAACACCGGTGAATCGTCCTATTTAAAACGAAATACTTTGGTGAGATTATAATATTTGTTTAATACATGTCCCATTATCATATCAGGCTCTTATGCATAATTCTGAGTAGGATACTTTTTTTTAAAAAAAAAAAAAAAGAACATCATAAGTTATTGTCACTAGATATGTCACAGGCAAGTCCTTTTTTTTGTATGCGAAAAGGTGTTTGTTTCGAAATAAGATTATTCTTTCGTATATAATATTCATTACAGTAAATGTACGTTCATACGTTTTCCGTAAGATCCGTGTGCTAATTACTTGACTGTAAGTTTTATCCAAACGAACAACTTACCTAAACTTATTTTACTAAATAAACAATTTACTTAAACTTTACCAAGCACGAACCAAGTCCTCCCGTATGCAACCCTACTCGATGCGAATGCGATGCTTTATACTAGTCTTTATTGTATCAAAAGTAACGAGTAACGAAACGATACGAAAGTAACGAGTACCGAAACAATATGATAGTAACGAAGTTATCCCGTATGTTACGCGACTCGATGCGATGCTTCATGCTAGCGCTCGATTGTACCGAAAGTAACGGGTATTGATTGGTTTAATAACGAATACATACAGGTACAGAATTTCTTATTACTTTTACAGCTCTACTAGCCGAGTTAGTACATCGATAAAAGACGACGTTTCGGCGGTCACAAACTCTGCCGCCTTTTGTCAAATGACTGCTGCAGGTTTTTTTTTTTTTTTTTTTTTTTTTTTTTTTTTTTTTTTTTAAATGAGGGATTCCTTAAAACCAGCTCCTCCAGCATGGAGGCATTTCTGTTAACTACTGCTCGCTTCTGCACATGCATTAAGCTAGCAAATAAAATGGTGATCGCAGGAATGGGATTGTGATGTATTCCATGCGTCCAGGCTTCCGCCAGTTTGCAGGGGTAGACAGAAACTTTTGAAAGAAGAGACAGGGCAGAGGGAAAAAATGCCAACGTTTTACCCTTGTGAAAAAAACCTTTGCGATAGTTAAGTGAGGATATAAGTATTGCGACAGATACTGTGCTACAAGGTTCGGATGTATGAGGAATTTATTAGTTTTTTAGGAAACAGTATCATCCACCAACTTACAGCTAGTTCATGCACCGTCACTGCCGTTGAGACAGTCAGCTGGTTCGGCACGCCGTCGCTGACATTGAAATGGTCCTGGAACATACCGTTTCGTTATAATGAATAACAGCTGTGTATAACAGGTGTTGTATATATTGGTGAGACGTGATTCGAACCACAGGGTACCAGGGTGCAACCGCCGCAACGCGCAGAGCCTTTCCTCATCTAGGGAGTATCCAGTAAGGGTTTCGCCGACAGCGACAGCCACAGTGCTGCTTGATGACCACCCCCGACATGCCAGAGCCTTAGGACAGAGACGGACACCACCGCCATGACCACCTCCGCAAGAACGTGTCATCACCGCCGAGTAAGACAACCCCATCATAGTAATTCCAGGCGACATTGGAGCAGGATGTATTGCCCTATCCCTCCACGCTTGCCAGTACCCCCGCGGTGCTTACTACGCCGCATACTGTTCTATCCTGTACCAGTATTGTTTGTGCACTGTTTTCTTATTATGTGTAGCTGCGTTCTGCCCCTGCGATCAAATTGTAACCACGTTCCATAGCCCAGCGATTACTTTGCAGGTTGGTTAGAGAATGGGATCCTCACCCCAGTAGCCGTTATGCAGTCGACAGATTTTTTACTTCTTTATGTATTAGTTACTTTCTATCTGTTGGGCAATATTTTTGGCCGTCGATATTTAAATCTGTGGTTGTGATCGTTACTGCTTATAGTGCATATCAAAGGATTTCGCGACATTTCGGATTTCCCGTCAATGTTTACAGCAAGCTTCTTAATTATTTGCTGTATTGGCTCGAGTCGGAAATCTCGGTGTAAGTCTGTTGTTCGTGTTCCTCAAGAAGCATTTTCTATGATTCTGAGTTCCTTGTATTGTATTAATTTCAGTCTCTGAATGTGAGACATAGCGGCTTGAAACGTCATAAGAGGCCGAGTGAACGCTAAATACATTGTTCGGGCATTACCTTGGTGTAGTGTGCTTGGTATGTTTAGTATTGGGTACAGTTGTCTCTTATGTTTGCTTTATTAATCATGTGGTCTATATGGAGCCTCCATGTTAGTTTTGCGTCAAGTTTGACTCCAAGACACTTCATGGTGTCAATCTTGACTGCCGGTGGGTTATAGAGCCACTGATATACCTCGCGAAGTCCACGCCAAGTCGTTCATTTTCCGGTCGACCAATGGCTACTGGCGGGAAATGTTGGACACTAGCAGGAAGCTTTTCCATTGGTGGAATTCATTAGCTGCTGGCAGGTATCGTCGATTGCTGGCGCGCAAGAGAGGTGCATAATATCCCAGTAAACCTGCTGCAGTCTCAGTTTCTCTCATAGTGGGCTCCAATCTTTAGTAACTGAAATCCAGTATCTCAGTTAACGAGATCATACGAGATTCGGATTTCAAATTCTTCAGAGAAAATACTATCCCAATAACTTCTCGTACGCCCGAGAATTCTTGTTGCCTTGAAATTGAAGCCATGTCCCGTGTCGATACTGAGCTCAGCAAATGATGACTTGTCTTTCTGGCCCAGGCGGACTTATGTGCATGTTCGGCACACCTTTGGTTAATACATGATGTTGTCAGCACGATGTACGCCTTTCCGCATTCACAAAGAATGTGAAATACGCTATGTGTTCGTAACCCTATATTATCCTCTGATGACCGCAGTATGCTTCTAAATTAGGCTGGTGGTCGGGAAATGGTTTTAATGCCACATTTAAGTAAAATTCTGCAAATCAGTATTCGCCTCCACATAAGGAAGGAAGGCCCTATTCCTGTCTTTGAATGAATCCCATTTCAGATCCAATAGCATAACAGTTACTGATTGCGTTCTGTGGTTTTTTCCAGAGACTAAAATAGCAGCCCTTCTTTGTGCCCCACCCCCCCATATTTTTATTAGATACTCTAAATGTGTGTTCCATTCCAAACGTTTATAGTAGTCACCTGATTATTTTTTTTGAAAGCTACATTGGAAACAAAGTAATAGTTTTGGTTAACACAAGCACAAGACATTTGTATTTGGATGAATGGATACCTGACTTCAAAATTGTTTTTTCCATCAATACCTTTCGGTGTAGTAGCAATCATTGGATGTTTTACTGAAATATGTAGACTGGTTCTCTTAATTCTCACTCCTACTCTTTTTTCATTATATTTTCATCTAATTTATTCCCTCTAGTTGTTGCTAGTTTCGCCGGAGTTCTTGCAACCAAGAGTAGAAGTAACAAGAGTCCCATCAACAGTTTAGCAACTTTTAACTTCATATATTGTTGGTTGCTGTTATTCTTCCACATCTAGTTCCATCCCAAAAAACCACATTTGTCTTGATCCCGAGTATTTTTTCTCCATGATCTATGTTATGTGGCATAAGTTTTAAAGGAGAAAAATCACTATACTACGATTTGCTGATGACATTGTCTTGTTAGTAGAACAGGCTGAAGATATTGAGAAGTTAGTTAATATCATGACCAAATTCTGAAGGAAGGTTTTGTACTAAATATAAATCAAAGCAAGACAAAAGCGGTGTAATGTAGCGGAAATGATACCAATAATAATAGATTAAATATAAAAATAGGATCGGATACAATTGGAGAACTAAGTGCATTCTGTTACATTGGAAGTAAAACTACAACTTTCGACCGAAGGAGGAATAATATTAACAACAAGCCTTCATGAAAAAAGAAATTCTCTACTTTCAAATACTGATCTAGGATTTAGGGCAAAAAAAAAAAAAAAATTCCATGTGTGGAGCACAGCACTTTATGTAAGAGAATTATGGACTTGACGAATACCATAAAGAAGGAAAATTGAAGCATTTGAAGTAAGACGCTATAGATAGAAGCTAAAAATTAAAAGAACAGATAAACAACGAAATGAACTGGTTTTGGAAATGATGGGTAAGAAAGAAGTTTGTGGAATAGGCTAAGAGACAGGATTGTAGCATGAAGGAAGGAATATATGGAGACGACGCTAGGGACCTTCCCCACGCACCGGAGGGAAAACTGTAGAGAGAAGTGGGGGAGGGATGCCACCTTATTGCTTGGCCGTAGAAACACGGGGAATAGGCACAAAAAACACAAGGAAATTATAAGACAACCGTGGAACCGCAATTTGACGATGGATTATTATGTAACTCGACGAGACAGATAAAAAAGAACAATAAATTTTCTTGAAATCGTGCTTAGTTCTCGAGATATACTCTCTCAAAAGTGAGTTAGTTTTGGTTGAAATTCAGAAGAAAAATTTCCCTATGGTCAAATTTGATGATATATTCTTATGTAAAACAATAAGACACATCAAAAGTGAAGTTTTTTTTTTTTTTTTTTTTTAATATATCTCGCTTAGTTGTCTAAAAATTGGGGTGGTAAGGTTAGGTGAAGTCAATGTTTAGAACTTTTTTTAAAAAAAATTGAACCCTTCAAAAGACCTCATAGTTTCTGGACTTACTCAGAAGATATTGTACTGTTAGTGCTGTAGCGGACCGTTTTAATAATTACAGTATATTTTGGGAGATGTAAAAATATTTATAATGATAATGTATGAGCGGCGACACTCGCAGGCAGTAAGCGCCTGGCGTAGGATGTCGCAAGATAGCTCAGCAATAAATCCAGGTCGGCGAGCAATAGTTATGGAAACTGGGCTCGTGTAGAAGCTTCGAGAAACGCTAGCTGTCAGTTGATTGCCCTTAGAACGAGGACAGAGTACGCAACTGACGAAATATAAGCGCGAGCTCACCGAGGCTCGGGGGAAGTCGGTCAAGCCAAGTTCGAGTGACTAAGCAGCCACTATGATGCGTTAAACATCGAGTAGGGAACGAAGGCCAGCTCTGCCCGCTAGTCAGCTGATCTGCCATACCAATGTAAGTCCATCAGTCTTTAATATTACTAAGTGCTTGGAGTCCTGCTCGTGGCCAATGGACGAATGTAACAGCCCGCCATGAAAGAATAAAACTATGTATGCACTTAGTGTCTTTCATTAGTGCAAGTCAGAGATATCCAGGTTCAGGTACATAGTCTAAGTAAGATAGCCAAAGCCGAGACGGGAGTACCAAGAACGGGAGCAGCAGCAGACACGCCCCAAGTAAGTAAAACTGGCAAACGCCCATCCTGACAAACACACTTCTCCATCTGACATCACTTCATACTACAATTGGTGCCAGAAAAAATTGGAGCCAGGAAGAGATGGAAACGGGTAAAAAGACACCACACCTTGGTGTCAGAAAAATTTAGAGCCAGGAAAGGAAGATGACGGAAAGTTAAGTAACTTAAAACTTCTTGGTGGCGAAGGTAATTTCTTTGGCTACAGAAGATCACTGAAATTGTATACAGTAAACTATGAAGACAAGAACTTAATTTTTATTGGGCATTTAAAATGATGGCATTGGTTAAAGAAAGTAAAACGGCTGTGCTAGCGGGTCGGGTAAAGAAGGAGGTCGGCGCAAATACGTTACGCAGTAGTCAGCTGTTCCAGCAAATGGGAGCGGTGACGCAGCTGAGGAGCGGAGCCTTGCTGACGGGAGACGACTGGAGGGTCACCGGCCAGCGGCGAGCACTGCAGTTCGAGCGCGGAGTGGCGGACCTGTGGCGGCGGTCGACGACGAGTGATAGCAGCTGTGGACGACGGTGGTGATAGACTCGGTGAGTGGAAGCTAACCCAGTATGTCTCAGAATAGAACGGTCAGGAAGCTGTGTAAGATTTATACCTGAAATTTGCAGTTAGTTAGTACACTTTTGTCCCGTGGCATCACTTTTTCGGGAAATCATGGGGAAAAACATTTGGGATTTTCGTGATCGATTAAAGTATTTAGCATGTTTTCAGATATTAAATTAAGAATCCTTAAAAGTCGGTTATTTCGATTTGCGTATACATCTGCTAAAATACTATAAAATGGGGTTGAAATGTAATATGAAATTCTATGTTATGTTAAAAGATGTTTAGCATGCGACTAGTGTCTCACAAAAACTTGATTCATATTGGCTGTGAATAACCTTCAATTAAAGTTATTAACTGACGAATAGAAGTATACAATGTGTAAAATCTCAGTAGCTTACGTTGGCAACCCTGACAAGCGCAAGTTGAAACGGGAAATAGATGTGTACTTTATGGATGATAAATTCGAAAGGGAAATGGAATGGCTTAATGGGAATTGTATTATAAGTGATGTAGAATAAGAGAGAAATTTAAGTGCTGCTAGGAATCAAAATTCGCTTACTAGATAAAATCGGATGTGAGAAACAGTAAAGTAAAAAGTAAATTAAATATTTCATGCAAAATTCTGTGTTGACGTGTAGTAATGTTATTTTTGTGAAATAAAGTAAGAGATGTCTATCAGTCCCTCGGGTGCAATAAAAATATGCGCGGAGTAATTTCATTGTTTAACGGACTCTCTATAAAAGTTTAGGCATACTTATGCATAGTTTTGGTTTAAGATTGGTGGTAGGACTAAAATTGGAGATTTTATACAGTAAAGTAATGATTGCAATTAAATGTAAAAGAAACCTGAAACAGTAATGTGTGTGAAATTCATTGTAGTGGCATAATATCCAATGTAAAGCATTGTGGCGAAATATTGTATAAACGTGGCAGAATTTCTAAAAATGTGGCAATAATTATCGAAGGGCAGACCGTAGCGTAAATTTTCGATGGATTGAGTATCCGTACTTGGAGTATTCAACGGTTGCTTAGTGCAAATCACGCGAGTGTATCCTTTGCGATCGTTTTAAGGGCCATACGAGGATTCAGGTGATTATTTTGGAAATGCGCACCTAAATAGTTACTGTAATACGGATCCAAACCGCCTAACAAATACACCAGTATGAGGAGTCGGGAGTGTGTGTTCTGCTATACGACCCGTCCAAGGTCAAGCTCGTTCACAGGGGAATAGTGTGATGTGATTGATGTAAGAATCGGAGTTGCGTGATTGTCTGATAGCCCTATGAAGTTCTTAAGAAAGATAAAAATAATGCAGTAATGATACGGAGACATGTTCTTCATCGTCCAGGCGATGTGAGTCAGTAGTCTTCTATCGGTAGTAAATTCGCGAATATTGAGAAGTAAATGTAGCAAGTGAATAAATATGGTCATAGAAGTGTTGAAGTAAGGCATGCATGCGGATTAAGTGATTAAGTGTGTAATTGTGGAATTAATGATAATGTGATACCCGTAAGGCTCAGCAGGGAATGTGTGGTAACCCGTAAGGCTGTAGCAGGGAAGGATTTGTAGATACCCGTAAGGCTGTAAGGGAATGCAGCAGGGAGTAAAAAGATTTTAAACTGATGTTGGTGTAATCAGAAATATAATACCCAGGGGTGGATAGGAGCGATCAAAGTAACTCACCTTTTGGGATTATTTTTGTGGGAATTAATGTGGTGTTAATATTGTAATGAGCAACAGGTAAGAAATAAAGTTTAGAACCAGCCACAAGAGTAATAAACAGTAAAGCCACGAGGAGTATAATGAAGCGTAAAAGTTAAGTCTAACGAATGCTAAGCCACAATAACATGGAATTAACTACTAAGTCACTAAAGGATAATATTTCTAAGTCCGAGCAAGCTAAATCACTAAGAAAAATTATAACATTTGGTACAATGAACGTAGAATTAATGTAAATGTTTTTCATCTCTGCCATACCATTTTGTTTCTCTTTCTTTCTCTGTTAAACGTAATTTCTTCTATAATTACATCCTTTTGCGTAAGTCTGCATTGTATTAAATCCTAGTTAATTAGAAAATAGATTTCTCATGGATTTCTTTGGCATATGGAAAATTAGGCATACGATGTCATGTGAAGACGGGTTTTTCATACTTTACGCTGCAGGTATGAAGAGTATTGTTGGTTAATAGGACGGTCAAAAAGAGAATACGGCTGTGCCTATGAAGCGACGGGTCCTGAGTGCAGGTTGTCTCAGTGAACGTAAAATAAACCCGGGGTAGTATTAAAGAAATAGGGCAGGTGGAGTGATAAATGATCTCTTTAAATGACATAGTAGGTCAATTTGAATTTTGGAAGACCAAACCAGCATTCTAGGTCTCTGTTACTTGCTCACAATCCTAAACCAATGATTATTTCTAGAAAATTATCCTCGAGTTATTTCACTCAGTATGGTTCCAATGTCGGTGTATCACTATTTGGGTAGTAGTTGGTAACTCATTCACGTATGATGATAGCAAATTATGGGATAATCTGTAATTAATACCTTTTAAGTATGAAATATGGATAAGGATCTCTAATAGGAGAATCGATAAAACAGTCCAAATGGGAGTTCCGTAACAAGAGCCAATAAGATAACGCTTTTAATCTCGCGCGAATGGCAAATCCAATCACAATGTAATCACGCGTTATTTGAGGGAAACAAGCACGTGAGTAAAAGGGAAACACGTAATACCACCAAAAGAAGGTGGGAAAGGGACACATCACTGCAACAGAATCATTCAGATAACTTAAGAAATAAGGAGTAGTTACCTGGGAAATAAGCTGTAAATAATGATTGTTTCAACCCTGCAAAGGTGCTGCCAAGGAGGAAGTGGAACAGTAATTGCAAAGTAAGAATTTTAATGTCAATAAGTAAAGCAATCTAAGTTAGACCAGAATTATGAATTAAAATTTTAATGAAACCTTGTAAACTGGGTTGGTTTCGACTCAACGAATCTGTGTTGAATTCTAGTCAAGAGAATCATTTTTTTTTTTTTTTTTGAGTGAACCTAAGTGCAAGTTAAAACTGTGTCAAGTGCTTTGTATACAATAGCAAGTTGTGTATTTATTGTTGTCCGACACAGCTGTTGTGTCATGTAAACACCGATGTGCAGAATTTCGCTGTGGTGTAATGTTCCGCAGGTCAGAGCGGCGAAGTGTGTTGCTGACTGCGCGGCGTGACGTATGTCGACACAGAGTGGGGATTTGCTGACAATACGCGCGTAGCAGTGACAGCACATCGTTGTAATCTCTAAGTATCAAAACATTGTTTACAGACCTTTTAGATTTAAGACTTTGGTGTAAAATATTTTAGGTAGTAAGAACTGTATCTATTAGTGGAATTTGTAGTATCGCAGTAACAGTCGGTGTGTAACCTTTAGTAGTTGGAGAAATTAACACACTTGGAGAAATTGTGTTAGTAGAAGAATAACGTTGCATTTTAAGGTTTTACCAGTAGTATTAATTCTTTCGCTGGACAAGGTTACAATACAATGTTACCAAGTCACACCCCTCAAGAGTGGTATAATGTTTGTCAAACAAGATAATATTATTAATTCGCCATTAGTTTGGTCCATTGTGGCTCAGATAAATTTCAGAGAATTATGGGAGCATAGTCGGCAGCTAGATACTGTATTTAATTTATTGAATGCATCGTTTAAAAACCTCACCTCCTTTGACGATGATATAACTCATGAATTGGTAGGGAGTCTAAGAACACTATATGCAGCCCTAGACGATGAGTATCGTAATTTAGTTGATCTTTTGCCAAGAGGAGGGAAAAGGACAAAACGTGCGTTAATATCGGTAGGTGGTTCCCTTCTCAAGAAATTTTTCGAGACTCTTACGGAAAAGATTATAAGAAATTAAATTCCAGACTGACCAATTTGGAACAAATTACAGACAATATGGAAATTAACGCCTCAAAACAAATTATGCTGACTAAGAACATTCAAAATGCCGTAACGAATAATACAGCTGCCATAACAACACTAGCGAACACTTTCATGTCAAAAGTATCCCAGTTACAAATTATCCTAACTCAAAATTTAAAGGAATTAGAAAGATTTTTTGTTCAACAATTATACAGCAACCAACTGTTACAGCAACTGGTAGTAACTATCACTAATACTCGCATGGAGTTAACTAAGTTAAGAACTGCTTTGATACAAGCCACAGATGGGAAACTTAGCGATGTACTAATCAATCCGAAAACCTTCATACAATATTTGCAAACTATTCAAAGACATCTAGAAGCACAATGCTATATGATTTTCCCTTGCACCCTGGACAATGTATATCATTACTATCAATTAGCGTCCGTGAATGTAGCATTGATGGGTGACAATCTACACATTGTCGTTGACATACCGGTGGGTACTACTGACTCAGTTTTAACCAGGTACTCTGTGCACACATTTCCAATTTTTTGGGAGCAAACGGGTTATTATGTGCAATGGAAAACACATGAGATACTGTTGTTAACCCAATCTCAGAACGCTTATGCGCTCCTAAATAAACATGACTTGGAAGGATGTAGAAACTCTGGCATAACAGTATGTCCAGCACTCACATTGCACAGTAGGAGTGTAGGTACTTGTGAAACCTCTATGTTCTTTTCAAACAATTTTTCAAGCTTGTGCAACGTGACATCCTAATGCTGGATCGGCCTTACCTAAGCCTGGTAAATCAAAATTGGATCTTTTCTATGCCCAAACCTTACGAAATTATTGTCACTTGTTGGAATGAAGATGTCAATCAAACCGTTAATCGAGTGAAACTCATGAATTCAGGAATCATTCAGCAGTCATCTCACTGTCAATTTGTAGGAGAACATTTCTTCATACCAGTGTTGCATAAAACTCTTATTCATGCCAATCTGTCATATCCAGAATATGTGTTACCTACTTTCAGTAAAGAAATATACCATAGTCCGAAATTAGTGGAATTAAATCACACAAATCCCGCCATCTTGAGCACAGAATTATCAAAACACTTGCAACAAGCAAGGGACTCAATTAAATATAATCAACTAATAGCAGCCATAGAAACGCAAGTTCAACTGCAATCAAGGCACAAGACCATGGTGACCACTGTAAGCCTAACGACTATTGTATCATTATCTATTTTAGTAATTTTAATACTGTTAATTTACAAACGATATAATAAAAAATTAGCCAGATTGGATATTGAAAGACCAATACCAACTGCAGCACAAATTGTAATGACTTTACCATCTACTAGCAAGGATAGTGCTAAGGACACTGAAAACTGCACAACTGGATCGAAACTGTAATTATGTCATTTATATTCTATTGTTCTTGTCAAATGATTATTTTCTCTTTTATTGCCTTGTCTTTTATACTTATGATTTTTAACGAGAATTGATTTTGTTATTATACAGGATTGGACGCCACACCATAAAGCATTTGGGATTATAAATGGATGTTGCTATAACTTTGTAAGCCCGAGGCAAGAATCCAAGCACGAATCATGTATACTAGGACTAGTTAGTGAGTAACCTCAACAATGGAGGAGAGTAGTAAGCTTTGGGGACAAAGCTGGTCTTCGATTAAGGAGGGAGACATTGTAGCGGACCGTTTTAATAATTACAGTATATTTTGGGAGATGTAAAAATATTTATAATGATAATGTATGAGCGGCGACACTCGCAGGCAGTAAGCGCCTGGCGTAGGATGTCGCAAGATAGCTCAGCAATAAATCCAGGTCGGCGAGCAATAGTTATGGAAACTGGGCTCGTGTAGAAGCTTCGAGAAACGCTAGCTGTCAGTTGATTGCCCTTAGAACGAGGACAGAGTACGCAACTGACGAAATATAAGCGCGAGCTCACCGAGGCTCGGGGGAAGTCGGTCAAGCCAAGTTCGAGTGACTAAGCAGCCACTATGATGCGTTAAACATCGAGTAGGGAACGAAGGCCAGCTCTGCCCGCTAGTCAGCTGATCTGCCGTAACCAATGTAAGTCCATCAGTCTTTTATATTACTAAGTGCTTGGAGTCCTGCTCGTGGCCAATGGACGAATGTAACAGCCCGCCATGAAAGAATAAAACTATGTACGCACTTAGTGTCTTTCATTAGTGCAAGTCAGAGATATCCAGGTTCAGGTACATAGTCTAAGTAAGATAGCCAAAGCCGAGACGGGAGTACCAAGAACGGGAGCAGCAGCAGACACGCCCCAAGTAAGTAAAACTGGCTAACGCCCACAGTGACCACATACGACTTATCCATCCTGACGAATAAGTAACGGACCGGCATAACTGTATAAAAAGGGTCTACTACAGTGCCCTATGTAAATTTGCTAACAACATCAGTGCATTTATCTTATTACCATACATCAAAAGTCAGAAGCTTAGATGGGAGTAGTTTACATCGCGATACACGTTGTGTCACTAACATGGTGCTTATGAAATTACTACAAACTAATAATAAATAAATTGTTTGTACGCTTCTGGTACAGTCTGCATTTCAACCTACACACATTTCCATTAACATTGCCACTACAAAATAAAATTATGTGGTCACTTGAAATGCATCGTGAACTACATTTCGGGTAACAACAACGTTTGCTTCATCGAGTTTAGTAGTTCATACAGCACAAATTATCACAATTAATTTCATCGTACACTTTCAGTGTGAACTGAACTGAAACTGGACTAAAGCATGCACATTTACTGTATCGCGATGTAAACTTGATCCATTTAAATTAGACTTTCAACACTTGTTTACAGTAAGGCTAGCCTTTTGGGTTCAAAGTAACAACATATGATGATTGTCTATTTTACACCAACAAACATTTGAAAACAATATCCTCCTATTGAGAGCAATGGCTAAATTTATAGCGATAGGCTCTAATCATGAGTTATTTATCATACACTTCAAGAACAGTAATTACAATGTAATTAAGTTACGAAACGTTATTCCAGGTTATTTACTATCTTGTCTGCTTGTGCAACCGTATGCAAAACAACTTGGCATTATAAAAAACTTTGAAATATTAGAAAATAAAATGTTCACAGCAGCAAACACAGTGCAAACAGCCCAATGCTTAGGGATGATTCCATTGACCGCCGCGCGTCCGCAGTAGGAGACGAGGTTTCATATTAGGTTACACAGATTTAGCGTTATTTCGTCTTCTCTAACTTCCTTCCTCCATGGTTTCTTCCTTCATATCTTGTTCTAACTTCTTCAAAAAGGGAATAGCAATGTACATATTATGCAGAAGTAACATGCAACTTGGATTTTCGTAAAGATTTCATGCTCTTTCCCACCCTCTGACTGCATAATATACACACTCATATAATATTTGTAAAATAACGGTGGCATGATTTTTTTTTTTTTTTTAATTACAATACATTACTGAAAATAGATCGTTTGCTTTCTGATACGCAGTATCTTTGCAGTGGAACTGTTACTAATCAGCTGTTGTAGGTTGAGTGTTTGCTCGGACTTGTGAATGATATTGCGAATTATTCTCTCAAGAAACAGGAATAAGTGGTATGGAGACAGTAAATGCTGTCCGTATCAAACAAGAGGTGGGTCTCTTTTTGAGTCGTACAGTTCATCCATTGCCCCACGACAACATAGACGATGCTTTCACTCGACTAGTGATACCTTAAAAAAGCTTATTATGCATTTGGCTTAAGTACAATCACGAATCAGTGCGTTTTGTTAATTGACTTTTACATCATTTGATGCTGTTCGTCATATGTTTAAATGTTTCTTGTTTCATCAATTGATACGTTGAAACAAATTCCCTTGCAAAAGCAAAGTTACTTTAAAACAGTTTATTACGTTGTATTCGTTTCATCACAAACCATTACTGAACAAACATTAGTTTTACACTATAATAAAGGCATGTGTAAATCGAGAGATCATGAATAAGAAAACAAAGTTCTTTTGTGTTGGGTTTCCAGTCTGTAAAATTGTTCACTAGATTGCTACTTGCTGTGTATGAGCTGTACTGTGATTTGTGCTATGTCGTTTTGTTATTAAGTTCTTTTCACTAACAGTGTGCTATAAACGCCTCAAGTTCGTAGGACACCAGTCTCTAGCTGTGTGATTATTGTTTTCTTGTATATCTCGCGCTTTTACATACTTAACCGACACTGACGTCTAGATTGTCAAATTTTATGAAAAGTAAAACCAGGAAATGAATTTTGCTTTATCTTGTAAAGACACACTTGGTGATTTCACGTCATTTAGTATATTCTTTTTGCTTACCGATATATCCAGCACAAGTTTAATGACAATTTATTTATATTTGTGTAACTTGGGAGAGGCATATGTCTGTCTTAGTAAAATAATTAACTACCTTAGCTCCAAGTAACATAGCTGGTATGAAACTCCTGCTTTCTAGGCTTATTATTATTAATATTTAATTGCGATGCAGCTAATGCACTGGTGGAAATTCCCCATGTTATTTAATCTCCCCTTCCATATATATATATATATATATATATATATATATATATATATATATATATATATATATTTCTCTTATAATGTGCATGTTAAATTCCTCCCCCATTTAGTGTTCCAGTTTACAAATTTTAAATTCCTTCACCTGGTAGGCCTAATTTGTTTCAATCCCTGACACCTATACTGATACAAGAAAATTTTCTGTCTTCCTTATGTATGGAATTGAGCACCAGCTTGTGGTCATGGTCGCCTTTCCCCTTCCATGTACTATTCCTAATTCTTTTTTTCCAATATCCTTCCAAGCCCCATTGTCAACATATGCCCTGTACATTCCCAGCACTCTCTTCACCCTCCTACTTTCCTCCGAAGACTCCCAATCCAGCTCCTTATGTTGTTGGAAGTAATGAAAAAGATAACACAAAAAGTCAATTACCAAGCGTGGTGGGTGAGTGATTAACACTCTGGCCTCACATTCGGGAGGACGCTGGTTCGAATCCGTGTCCGGACATCCAGATTTCGGTTTTCCATGGTATCCGCAAATCACTCCAGGCGAATGCTGGGATGCTTCCTTCAAAAAGGCCATGGCCGAATTCCTTCCCATTCCTAATCCCCAGTCCCATTCCGCCTCTAAAGACCTTAGCCGTCGATGAGGCGTAAAGGAGTAAAAAAAAAGTCAATTTCAAAATAAGCCTTTTGAGGTGTTAAAAATTCACGTTATTGGTGTAATTCGTAACAATCATTAAGTATAATATGAAGGGATAATTTTCATATAGAGATAATAATGTCAGAGGCAGGAATAAATTTTCAGAGCAGAAGTTTATGTAATTTAAAAGCAGGACTCTGGGGAAATTATCATGATAGTATATACTCGATCAGAGTTAACATTAATAATTCATTGATAGATGTCTGAATTATTGATAAGCTTCATTTTGAGATTTTTCTTTTCAGTAGCAGATATTACAATTTCACCAATCTTACATCCTTGGATTTTTCATATGTGTGAATTGATATATCTAGATCATTTGAGTCTAGAATTTGAATCTAGAATTTTGTTGCACCGTGTCTGGTAGGGATAAATAGACATTAGGGCAGAACATTCCGACCTGTCATTGACCTGGCCACAGATAGAAAAACTTTTCAATGCTTAAATCCTAAATTTGAGATCCTATGTTCATCTTATTTTGGAAGATAAGATTGTATATCATTTGCTGCCATCTCTTTGAGATAGTGTTGTTGGTTTAGTCTACTGATTTATTTACCTCCTGAGGAGAGCTTCGTCTACAGTATCCAGTACTCACTGTGGCACCAGTGCAGTGAGCAGCAGTATGCTTTACCTGCATGTCAGGCAAGTTATTATAATTTGTCATCAGCTCACTCTGTCATCTAAGCTAGGGCCCACTTCAGCATCCATTAGTTAATTCTTCCCCTGTTGATTCAAGCACTACATGTATTCCATAAAACATAATCATAATTATCAGTCTGACAGCTCATACCAGCATATCACAATAAATATTCTTAATTGTTTTAAATACTAACCCTCATATGCAATTAAAAAATTAAAACAAATACATTTTATTATCTCTGGGAATGCCTCCACTCACATTAAATTAGAGCCAGCTACTACCCATCAAAACTCCCACACATGTTTGTTCATAATAACGTGTGCTTCACTCTACTTCTCTGCACTATATATACATATATATATTTTTTTCTATGACTGGCTTGTTCTGATAGTCAGAGTTCTCAGTGAATTTGGCTGATGATTTTTTTTCTGATAGAACTGAGCACGGTGGGTGAACGGTTAACGTTCTGGACTTGCATTCGGGAGGATGCAGGTTCGAATCCCCGTCTGGACATTCAGATTTGGGTTATCCATGGCTTCCCCAGGTGAATGCTGGGATGCTTCCTTCAAAAAGACCACGGCCGAATTCCTTCCCATTCCTAGTCCCCAGTCTCATCCCGCCTCTAATTATCTTAGCCGTCGATGAGGCGTAAAGCAGTAAGGAAAAAAAATTCTGTTGGAAAATGTGTTCTATCCTTACTAATGAAAAACACATGTGCTATTCAAGTATACTCATGTATACACTAGTCATTTATCGACCCTATAAGATTCAATAAAAATAAAATTAATGAGTTTATATGAAAAGTAGACGTACAGTTCTCTTAGTTGGTCGTTTGAATTAAGTTATGTTCTTGACAGACTGGTGGAAAAACATAGTCTACTCATAAGTCAACCTCTATTAAGGCATT
The DNA here is from genome assembly GCA_031002005.1 of Vandiemenella viatica. NCBI lineage: Eukaryota > Metazoa > Arthropoda > Insecta > Orthoptera > Morabidae > Vandiemenella > Vandiemenella viatica. Next base: position 615,870 of record JARYHS010008964.1, on the reverse strand, counting down.
ACAAGATATTTTATTGAAAATTCTGTCATATCAGTTGTGTGATTCTGATAGGTGTTTGGTGTATTTATCATTTAAATGTACAATCAAAATTTTTGTTGCTTTTGATTACAGCTGTTCCTAAATTCTAATAGTTTTTGTAACAATATCTGTATATTTATATCTTGTATAGATATTAAATTATTCAAAGGCACCTGATACACTTGTGTCAGGATAAAATACTTTGTCCACTGTTATCACTTTGACAATTATTACTATCAGCAAAAAACAATCACACCCCTACAACCTGACCAATCCCAAGCATGAGCCCTGCCTCTCCATAGCAGACATATTTGTTCCATTTGAATATTCCCCACACATTACTTCGACAACCTTTTATAATTCTCAATACTATTCTCACTTGTCACCAAATCAATAAATCTGATCTTTACTGGTGAGCCTAAACCACTTCATTTCTTCTTGTAACTACACTGGCGGAAATAAAAAGTTCATCACCTAGCCAGAAATTCTGAAATTTTGGGAAACTTTTTAAATATATCCAGGGCCATACCCAGAAGAAACGATAGAAAATTGAATTTGATCAAGCTAAGTTTATTACCTTTAGATACACTTAGCAGTAAGAAGTGCACCCACCTTAAGCACATATTCACTCTTGGATTTTTGCTGTCATTGAATCAGTAAGTGTTCAGATCTTGGAATATCTCTCTGTGCCTTCATGTCTTGTGCAGTCAACTGTTGCACAGTTTGTGCTGAATGGCCATGTGATCTAATATGTCTGCTCATGGCATCCCAGACATATTCTATTGGGGACTAAGCTGAGGCCTGTGTGGTCAAAATTGTGATCATAACCCCTTGCCAGGCTTATGTTGTGATGCCTGCAGTATGATGGCATGCATTATCCTGTTGGAAGATGGGATTTGGATAGTGGACATGAAGGGTACCATAGTATGGTGCCGCACCCCAACTATATACTAGTGGGCTGTCATTTTTCCTTCAACAATAACCTACTCAGACTTGCTGTGGGCACTGATCGCCCTCAATACAAGACACCACTGATTGGACCAGTGTGTCTTTCTTAAATTTACAGCAGAGTTAGCGATTTCTCCATTAAACCTGTATTCGTGTTGTTGATTATAACTTCTACACAAACAGAAATGAGTCTCATCTTCAAATAGTAATGTACACTATTCACAAGACTATTTATGTTTTACATTACACTACGTTAGACAATAGAGAAAAACAAATTAGTTAATTGGAACAAATTTCATAGGAGTTGAAGAGTGTAACTGCTTCTTCAGAGTCTATAAATGATGGCTGAAGCTGCTATTCCAGCTTACCCTTACATCTGCAATTTCTGACTTGCTTGGAAACTTGGGGGCTGGTAGAGAGGTGTCGACGGCATGAAGGATCTAAATAATCTGAGCTGATGTGATCTTTAACTGTCCTTTTGATGAAAGGCCCATTAAAGTCACACTGTGTACTAGAGTACGAGGCTGTGGAATATCTTGGATATACTAGTGTGCTTTCAATAGTTCCCTGATGACTGGAAAGGGAGGCCAAAATATGTAGCAGATTGCACTTCACACCATGAAGACATCAGTTCTGGTGGCATCTCACTTAACAGTGGAGACCGAATTTCACCACTACATGCTCAAATTCAGAGTTCATTGTCACTAAGGAAAATGCATCATCAATAAAGAGCAGTATTTGTCCCTTTTCCCCACCCCACCATGACCAAACTACAAAGTCACCACTGCTGAGGATTCAGTGGAAGGTGGCTTGAGGATATAGAGAAAGCAAGCCTTCAATTACAAGTCAGGCTGGAATGTTATGTATAGATACATAAACACTTAAGTGCGCACCTGTGGGATAGTGAAACAACACTCTATTCTGACTGTATTCATTCAACACTTACAGTCTTCCTATTGTGTGCGAGTTCCTTCACAGTTTTATTGCTTCGAAATAGTCGCATAAGATGATCAAAATGATTCATGTTAGAGCAATTTGATGAACAGACAGTCTGCCTCCTGAAGTCCAACAAACAGGCTCTCTCAAACTCTTTACTGTACATATAACTGGGTCGAATTAATTATTAGGGATGCTACCTATTTACTGATGTTCACTCTATAAGCACAACCCACAAGTTCACTGCTGACAAATTCTTCTAATAGCTGTTCATATTACCATGACTAAAACTCTGGGGTGAATTCTATATTTGTGTTGCAGGCAACCTAAAATCAGTTGCAGTGTTACTACTAATGTGTACCAATTATGCCTGTTTTATGATCATTTATTATGAATGCGAAAAATGTTATGACAGTACAGGTAACTGGAATCATGGCTTGGTCATGCAGCTCCTGCTTGATATATCGCATGTGTATGATTAAAGGGTCACTGGAAAATTATTATTTTTTGTTTATGTTGTTTTTATAATTTACAAACCCCTTGTCTTCAAGTTTGGTATATAGAGCCATATCCCTGATTATATTTATCAAGGTTTGTTAGAAACAAACATGGTGACGTATTTCCCTCTGTGGTGGGCCAATTACTGTACACCTCTCAGAGGAACATTTTGTATGGGAAAGACCTCATTGCCTCTTGATGAGTAGAACAAGTCAATAACACTCCAGGTGGCTGTGTAAAATATTTACATTTATTAGCTTAAGTGCATATTTACCATGTAATCACCCCTTTTGCATTCTCTAATCACCTTTTTCCAGCCAAGTCAGTTATCCTTGTGACTAATGCCAGAGCTCAACTATCCGTAAAACTCCATTTGACTTAAGGATACTCAATTCTAACCTCACATACACAGTCTCCTTATCACCCATATTTTGTTTCGCTGCTCTGTCTCAGCCGGCAAAGGCGGCTGCCGTCCTTCAGCTGTCGCTCTGTTTGCCTCGCTCCAACCTCGAACTCGAAGACCCTCTTCGCAGTCTAGTTTTGTTCGTCGCTCTCCCCACCATATTTCCCCTGGTGGAGTGTCGACTAACCAACAGCGTCACTTCTTGCTGCTGTCATCCTGAGCTGATTTCATCGCCGCTTTCATCCAAATCCTGACTTTTTTGACCCACTAGTCAGGTTGTTGCCTTCTGAGCTTCCATATTTCTTCTCCCGCAGTTGTTTATAGCTGCTATCGCAACTGGCCTGGTTTGCTATAGTACACTGTAGAATTCTATACGTCCCATTAATTCCCTAAAAAACCTTGGTTTTCTGGACAAGACTGTAAGAGAAAATGAAGAGTTTTCTGCAATAGTTGAACAGTTAACAATTTTGATATCGTCCTTTGCATGAAAATAAATGTACAACAATAGCAAATTGAGTCATTATATTGAAGAAAGAGATTGTACAGAGAAATTACTTGTATAACAAATTCATACTACTTTATGAGAATTAATTTAACATCCATTGGACATAGAAATCCTCTGGGAGTATTTTCAGTGGATCATTTGATTACTTATGAAAAAAAACTGACATGGCAACAAATTACATTAGTAGCTACTTTAGCTCGTAGCTAATGAAACTTAACATTATTTTAAAAAATCAAATTCAGTGTGGGTTTTTAATGGAAAAAACGTGGAAAAATTTAAAATTGAGAATTAATAAAAATTATACGTATACTATAGAATAATATTTTAGGAGACCAAATCTTTTATGCTACAAGTACCATGACAAGTTTCATTTCTTCCTTGGCCACAATCTGCTCCTAGTACTGATGACTTCATTGTCAACAAAATATAAATTACTAATAAGAAATGATGTGTTTATTTTATACTTTTTCCAGTGATATGAGATATATCTTCCATAAATTAGACGTAATTCATTTTTTGAATGCTGTTGGCTCTTGGGTGCAATCAGTAAAAACTGTTGTGGTAGGTAATTAGGGAATTATTTTTCTTTTGCTCAGTAAGTATTTTTAGTTTGAACTCTATTGTTAAGTTACTATTTATAAAATGAATGTAACTTAATATTAAATGTATTTTTTTTAGCTTACAGTACTGAGATTATGTGTTTATATTTATTTTAGTGACTATATAATTAGGAGCAACATGTTTTCAAAAATGCGTTGTACATTTTGTGACGAAGTTTATGGTACTCCTGTCTTTAAATGATGTTTATTTTTCTTTCTGAGTATATGTGTATTACCTTTTCTAGTGATTTTACAAGTTTTATTATTTCATGTGTCTATAAGTACATACATTCACAAATTTTGAACTATATAGTAAAGCATCTGATTGTTTTTCTCTTTTGCAGGGCAGCAGTTAAATTTCAACAAAGTGTGTTAGCCTGTGTTACACAGATGATGCAAATTTCATAGTGTAGTCTATATGTTAGCAGAAGGTTAAGTATACTCCTTTAGTTCAATCTGATGAATACATTGCCAATATGTCTTACAATAACAACTGGATGTTCATATTATGTGGGATTTGCTATTAAGGCACATTTTATCTCATGAATTCACATAAATATTCCACAGTACATTTGCAAATCTTGTGGTCAAGCCTTCTAAGATCCACCAACATTGTATGTACACACAGCTTATAACAGTAGAACCAGTATGAACCACCAGTCATTATTTCAACTCACGTGTGCTGTTTGTACAGAGGTATTTTTATCTCAGGGTTCTCTATTGAAACACGTGTTCAGCCACATCACTACTATTTCCTGCCCCTCACATGTTTGTATAGATTGCTCAGAAATATTTCAAGATTTTCCCAGGCTCCAACTGCATCAGCTTTCTGGCAGATCTACACAACTTACACCCACACGTTTGAAAACAAGGTAAGATTCACCTCCCTTTTTAAATTTGAAGGTAACACTAATATTTTTTATATTGCGATTGTAGCTTGTTGTGTAGAAGTAACAGATAGAGGAATGTGTATATGTAATCATTTCAGGATTATTTCGTTAACAGGAATTTTGTTAATATATGAAAATAGGAGCCAACAACTAAAAATAATATAAAAGCAGTAGATTGTCATATTTTGTCTTTATATTTCTTTTGGTATATTTAAGAACTTCTATAATCATGACATAAAAATTAATAGTTGAGTGCATCCTTCAATGGTAATTTACCTACACATTGTTTTACTTTTTCTTATTCATTTTAAAATTGAATTATTTGAACATAATTTCCTGAATCATCTATTTTGGCCTGTTACAAATTTTCAGCTCACTGACTTTTATTAGCAAACTATTCATATTTTTTTTTCAATTGATTGCAAACAGTGTTGTATTTACATACAAAAAAAAAAAAAAAAAAAAAAAAAAAATATGTATATATATTGCTTGTGGTCTTGGTTATCTATTCTCTTCCATGCATTACTCCACATTCTGGTACCAATATCTTTCAAAGCCTAATCATCAATATATTTAAATATATAATCATACACTCGTAGCATACTCTTCACCATCCTCCTGTTTTACAGTGACTCCCAATTCAGCTCCTCTGTCATTCATTGCCATCAGTGCGTTCTGTCATAATTTCCACAAAAAAAAACTGAGTTGCAATTATTTACACTCTCTCCTGTATTTGATACGTATATCGTTGGTCCTTTCTAAAAGCCATATTCAAACAATAGCTTAATCAATGTTTTGCAATCCAATTCCCTCAGTCTCCGGTAGATGCCCTCATCACCCTCGTCTATAAATGAAGGATTTTGAAACCTATCCCCCACCATCTATCCAGTGCCTCATGCTCATATCTATTTATTCTTAAATGCTAAGCATCTCTGGTTATCAACAAGAAATTTCTCCTCCACTATATAATCAACCTTTAGTGTTTTGTCTGTATACCTTGTAAGTCTTCATATTATTTATTTCTGTTTTGTACTGATCTACATAGGTAGATATGCAACCTTAGTCACCCTGCAGCTATTGACAGTCTTGTCCTATTTTGATCCTTTTATTATTATTATTATTATGCGCATCTGGACCACCCTGTATCACACAGCGCTTTTATTATTCACCTTTCTGTTTTTCTATATGGCTCTCATTTTCTCTCTGTCAGCCAGCTTTCTTACTTCTGTCAACTTGCTTCCTGGTCTCATTGAAGCTTCATTCTCCGACTGCACTACCTTTCCGTTGACCTTTTGACTGAATAGGTTTTTTCTAAAAGTGTTTCTTTCGGTTTTCTCTAAATGCTCTCTCACTTGTTGCATCCAGGGTATATTCTTCATCTTTCCAGTGTATATCACTGCCTTGTGTGTAAGCCTTATTTTTGGTAGTTTTTGAATTTGTCTATAGAATTTTATTTTCTAATGTCTGCTGCAATGGTAGACTTTTTCTGTTGCTTTAATGGGATTGCAACCTGTATCTGTCTCCTTTTTTTGCCAAGTATTTTCCTCTTGATCTTTTGTTTTTCCTTCAGGTGTTTTCTAGGCCACCTTTTCTGTTGAGTATCAATAGTATACCGGTTACAGAGTTTCATGGTTTAAACACTATATTGACATGCTCTTTTTGTTATAAATTTTGCATATTCTTCTGTGAGTGCTCTTGAGTGTCTGTAGTTGAACTATCTGGGATTTTTTGCCTACCCTGCTGGCTCCAGAATCTTACCTGAGTACCTGAAGTATGGAATTCATTTGACTTGCTCTTATTTCATGTTTATTTTCTGAGTATTCAATACAGTGCAGATAAAATCAGTTTTCTCGAATGAAATTTGCAATCAATCCAACACTTTCTTTGAGGACATCTATCTGCTTGGTCACAGTGATTTTGCCATCCTTTAGTATCGCTAGGTTGTACATGAAAATTTAGTATGTAATTTTGATGTTATCTTCTGTCCTTCAGAGCTGAGTGGTTTTCCAGTTGTTTTGGTTTTCTCACTACTTTTTCCCAATGTGAATTTGTCTAGGATTGGATAAAGAGGAGTGGCAACAGTTAATCATCTTGTCAAATTTTAGTCTTAATTTTGAAAGATTCTTCCCATAAATTGCGATAAATTTCACTTTGGATTTACTATGTGTGAGTATTTGTTTGAAGAAGCATATAGCGTTGGGGTTGAGTCCCTGTCCTTCTAGGACGTCAAAAAGAAATTGACAATGGATGGTGTTATATGTCTTCTTGAAAGCTACAAATGTATTCATGATGTGGCAGTATTGAATAGCCTAATTTTCCATTGTTGTTTTCAGTTGAATATCTGTTCAACTCAGGAGCATCTGAGTTTGAAACCAGCTTGATATTCACCAGTTGTATGTTCGAGCTATTCTTGTGCCATCCGAATAGACATGCTGAGAGCATCTTGTAGGTTACTTCCATCCACCTTTGTTGTATAATGGGTGGAAGAATTCACACCTCAGTCTTCTATAATTTTTCTGTTTTCCAGATTTTTTTAATGATTTGTGTGAGTTCATTGAGTGTGTTATGGCTCTATGTTCAGTAAGTCAGTAGTCCATCTAATATGAATCCAATTTTGAATATAAACAATTAACATCTGTTATTTACTAGACTAATAAATGTACCGATATAATGTGACACTTCATTTTCTTTTCCCCTTTTTCTATTTTGCTTTTCCTACCATAATACTTTGCTCCCTAACTTTTAATGATTCATCTACCAATTAAATTACCTTTTTATTCACACCAATAGTTTCTACTTATTTCTCACACTCAAGCTTCTTGGAATGACCTAGTGCTATACTATCACCATTCTCTCTCCTGTCCACTTCATCCAAAGATCTTCCACATTGCCTCTGATATTATATTAATATCCTTGTATCAAATTACAAGTACTTAGACTTCGCATTTAATTTATAATATAACAATCATTGAATAACAAGTGAAAGAAGGAACAAAAAGAAACAAGGAAGGTGAGCTGTTGCATTGAGCTGTGGTATTATATTCTATTGGCGGTGATATATTGCATTTGTGAACCACCATATTAAATTAAGTGCAGAATATTAAAGTAATATTTATTTTGTGAAGGATTTTAATAAAGGAGGTACTGTACATTCAATTAAAACATTATTATAAACATAGTAATCTGACATGACTTATGCATGCAACGAGAACTGTTTAATGCCAACAAACATAGTAATTTGACACCTGCTAATTCTTATTATCAGTTTGCAAACCAGATTCTTTGTACACAGACAATTCTGATGGGGTTGCATATAATTTCTCTATCCATTTGCTTTCTACAGATACCAAACCAATTAGTTTAGTATTTTCAATATCATTTGTAACCTTCTTTTTGGGAAGATACACAATTTAACATATCCAGTCCTCCTGTTATTACCTAGTCTATAGTTACATTCTATATGATATAAAAAAGTTAAAATGTAGGCTGTTATTTCAAAAATATTTAATGCAACTGTGTTAGTATTATCATTGATCCATTTACACTTCTGTAGAGTCTTAGGTACTCTATAATTTCCTCAGGATCTATTACAAATATTGTAGGCTGCTCATTTCTACTTATATGGAGATTCTCCTCACTGACTTACTACCTCCCGTCCCTATGTGATAGTCCTAATATCCTTAAACTAGTTACTTAATATCTTTGTCTTTAACTAATCCTCAATAACTTCTTCAACCTACTGATCTAAAATTTTCTGAACCATCAGCTTCCCATGAGTTTTCTAATATAGCTATACATATTTATATGTGCTTCATTCAGCAGTCATCTTGCACGTGTGATATTCTTCACAAAGTTAACCTTTGATTTCCTTCTTTCTCACTATTAATTCCTTGTATATTTATATTAGGTATTGCAATCTACCTTACTGTCCTGTAACTCTTTTGTGTTGTATTCTTAACAACCTATTTTGTCTCTTCATTTTCCTCTTATTGTATATAATTCCTCTACTTCTCTTTATTATTTTTCCTCCCTCATACTTATTATCTTCTTCAGTAATTCGTACTTCACAGTACTTGTACCCTTTCTTTTATATATTAAAACTGCTACTCAATGGAAGGCAAGAATAGGGGAAAAAAGGGTTCTGCTGCTAGGTAGTAGCCATGGGTGAGGTGTAGGCCCTCTTCTGCAGGATCATTTAGGCACAGGTTACCAGGTCACAAGTTTTTTCAAACCTAGTACAACATTAAGTCAGGTAATAGAGGATATAGGTTTACTTTGTAGGAGTTTCACTAAGGATGATAGAGTAGTTATAGTGGGAGGTGTGAGGAATAGTATTGACAGAAACTTGGGTTATAGTATTGAGTATGACCTGAGGAAGGTGGTGAAGCAGGCACAGCATACCAGGGTGGAGCTCATGCAGGTCCTAAGTCGCCATGACCGGCCTCAATTGAACTCTGCTATAATGTGAGTAAATTTGGAAAGGCATTAGTTTTGTTCTGTGAGTTGTGCCTGTGAACACCTTTGGTAGGTGGGGTTTCACTAGGCATGGCCTACACCTCAGTAGGAGGGGCAAGGGAATAAGTTGTTAACTAAACCAGTAAGGGAGCCCAATTCCAGTGATTATAGGGTCAGGACTGTGCCTTTTTTTAGGTTAGGGGCAGCTGGTGAACAGATGGAGTTACATGATCAAGGTGTTATTGACTGTAGATCCACAATGGGAAAAATCACAGATGGTAAAGAAACAGATGTACTTGAACAGATTAACTTGGGTAGAACTGGGAAGGAGGAGGTAAATGCTAAGTGTATACAGCCATAATGAGGGTGAACTGTTGAACTATAATGGACAAAGTAATCGAATTTGCAATCTTAATAGATATACACGAGCCACAATTAATTTATCAATTTATTTAGCTTATGGCCACTGCACAAAAAGTAAGACTATTTAACACTAAATTATAATTAGAATTCAAAATTAACATGGTGTAGCCAATCTAGAGCTTCATTTGATATATTAATAAAATCTATCGGTGATCCCCTGAAGGCTCGAAGTGGGCAATCAAATGTCACGTGATGGATGGTTTGTTTTTCCTCACCACAGTCGCATCTCAGTGAATCTCTCATTCCCCATTTGTACAGAGATGAAGCAGATCTGCCATGGCCAGACCTAAGTCCGTTAAGAGCTACCCAGGTCTTGCGAGGAAGGTTGAGTCCCTTTAGTGCCTGTTGACTGTCGAGCAGGGAGTGCCATTCTGGTGGGGCGAATGCCATCCACTCCAACTTCCAAGCTTCTATTCCTTTAAAATTATCAGATATAAGCTGATTTACAGATTTTATGCTTGAACTTCTTGATTTAAGTCTCTGAAACTGATTTTCCATGTCGTCGTGGATGAGCATATCCAAGTTATGACATATCTTATTTTATTGGGAAATTAAGCAATTGTTTTGTCTTATCGTAGGTGGTTTGATGTTACACAAAATGGGTAGCCAGTACAGTGGAGTGTTCTTTATACATCCACTAATTATCCGCATTGCCTGGTTCAATACTGTGTCGATCTTTTTGTCATGGGTACTATTCATCCCATCAGATTAACAGTACTCAGCTGCAGAAAACACAAGGCTCAGTGCTGATGTACGAAGTGTGGAGGCGGATGCTTCCCAGGAGGTGACAGTTAGCTTCTGCAGAGTATTATTTCTGGTACTTAGTTTTTTCTGCAAGATTGTTTAGAAGTTTGTCATCTGACAAGGTGCGATCCATTATGACTCCCAAATACTTGGGAAGTGGTGTTTTGTCGGAGTGGAGTGCCATCAAGAAGAACATCAAATGAAAGATTCGCCGCCTGATTGTTAAGATGGAAGACACTAGTTTCTGTCTTGCTGGAACTGGGTACGAGACGCCATTTCTTAATATAGTTGCTCAGGGGTTTGAGGTCTGTTGTTAAACTATTTTCAATATGCTGAACGTTATCAGATTGTTCTACTACTGCAAGATCGTCAGCATAAGAGAATTGTCAGGATTCTGTTTGAGGAACGTCAGAAATATATACTTTAAAAAGAAGAGGGGCAAGAACTGAGCCTTGAGGCAGACCATTATTCACTCCTCTTACTTTGCTTATCTTATTTTCTGAGACAACCTGGAAAGTTCTGTTAGCTAGCATGGTATTGATCAGACAAGTGATTTTTTTGCACTTCAAAATATTCAGCAGTTTGTAAACCACGCCCTCTCGCCATACTGTACCGTAGGCTGCGGTAAGGTCAAGAAATACAGCACCAGTCTTCAATCGTCTCTCGAATCCTGCTTCTATGTGAGTTGTCAAGGCCAGGACCTGATCCTCGCAGTTTCTTGAAGGACTAAAACCTGCCTGTTCAATTGAGAGGTTTGCGAAAATAAATGGACTAATTCTATTGTAGATGATCCTTTCAAATAACTTGTAAGTATTACTTAGCAGAGAAATAGGTCTAAAATTCTCTGGAACACCAGGGCTTTTTCCAGGCTTCAGAATGGCTATGATCTTTGCCCGTTTAAACTCCACAGGTTTTTTTTTTTTAACTGCTTTACGTCTCTTTTTAACATCGAGGTCTTTAGAGACGGGAAAGGATGGGGGGCAAGGATGGGGGCAAGGAATGGAAGGAATTCGGTCATGGCCTTTTGAAGGAAGCATCCCGGCATTTGCCTGGAGTGATTTGGGAAACCATGGAAAACCCAAATCTGGATGCCCGGACGGGGATTCGAACCGCCGTCCTCCCGAATGTGAAGCGAGAACGAAACTCGGCAGGGATGACACTTGTCTGTAGTATGTCACTAAAGAAGTGGACTAACAATTTTATGTTATGTTTTCCACAGTGGGTAAGGAACTCTGGGTAAACTTCGTCATAACCTGGAGCCTTATAATTCTTCATTTGTTTGATGGTCTTTGCCACCTCTATATCGGTGACAGGGGATGAGAGGTTTGTATGGGCAGAGTAAAATCTTTTTAGATGGAACAATTGTTTTTTCACTTTCCGAGTATGATCTTTATCGGCGCTCATTGTAGACATGTTGGCAAGTCGACTTGCTAGTTTGTCTGGATGACCTCATTCTTTGCTTCAGGGTAATGTGGGGTTCCACCTAGCTTTTTAAGGAGGCTCCATGCTTTCCAGCTGAACTTCTTGAAATTCGAGGTTTGCACTGTGTCATTCTATTTGGGGCATTGTCCAGGTTTTGCAGCAGTTCGTCGGCAGCTTCTGTACGACCCTTCTGTTGGAAATCATCATTTGGCATTTCGCATGTTTCATTCCAGCACGAGATTTATTCTTTTCTAAAGCCTCTAGGAATAGAATTTTTAGCTTTCGCCATTGTTACTCTGACAAATCTATTGTAATTTTTTGCTATCTTATGTTTTTATCCAGGTTACCAGCAAATTCTTCCCACTTTGCTTTTTCAAAGTTCAATCTAGCTAAGGGTGAGGATCTAATTATGGAAATTGTTAGACCAACTTCTAGCGAGACTGGTCAGTCTTAAATATGTGGAAAGGTTTGTAGGACTTGTCTTGTAGTTGGTATAGAATAGCTTTGATCGTCACGTGAGACGAAACATAGATCACGGTTGGTTTCGTTGTTCAATCTTCCTGATTTAAAAGTACCCACGTCTTTCGGGTTATAAACTAAGTACATGTTATTTGATGCCACCCATTCCTCTAGCCTGCATCCATCCTGGTTGTTTTCTGTGTACTTCCAATCTGTGTGACGGCTGTTGAAGTCGCCAATACACATAATCGGATGTCCAGACTCTGGTAGAACGTCACTCCGCCATGAGACGTAAGGGGGTTTGTACACATTAATAATTTTAATGTTGTTCACCACCGTGGTAATAATGTGGATTTTATTTTCGCTGCATGCTGAGATGAGAAGGCATTGGCAATATTATTTCGCACATATGTTGTGCACCCGTAACTCTGATGATGAGTGGCAACTAAGATTTTGTAGCCTTGTATTTTTCCTCTCGGACTCAGCAGCAAATCATCCTTGGTGTGGATTTCTTGAACGCTGGCTATATCGTCGTTGTGGTCAAGTAATAACTTTGAAAGGCAATCACTTTTTGATCAGCTTATTCCTTCCATGTTGGCAATACCTTATTGAAGGTCCAGGGGTTCTTGCCTTTTAATTCTGATAAGAACTCTTAGGTGACATGAATGTTACTGTGCTCTGGTTTCCAGGAGATCCTACAGGATTGTCTGGCAGGAAAATTGTGTATACTATTTAGCCGTGCAAGCACGTTGCCCAGGGTGTACCACGAGAAGGCTACTCTACATTACACCCCACCACAAATAATAATAGGGGGAGAGAGTTGGTTAAAAGAAGAAGTACTAGACAGTGAGGTTTTTCATGATAGTTACACAGTGTATCGCAGAGCTAAAGGAGCAATTGGTTTTTTTCATACTAGTTAACAAAACCTACCACAGTTCACTGGTGTTCATAGATCGTAATCATGAATTACTTGGGGTAAATTTCTGGGGTAATAAAAAAGAAAAAAATCAGGTTATTGGATACTTACCGTAGTGGAAGAATGGCAGATAACGATGAGTCTCTTGCGGAGAAATTAAATTCATACTGAGATTTCAGATGTGAAAATAGAATGGTTATTATTGGTGGAGAATTAAATTTACCAGATGTAAACTGGGTTGGAAATAAGGTTAATAACACATGGGAACAGAGCTTTGCAAATACCTTAATAAGGGAAGGAATATTTACTCAAGTGGTAGTGCAGAACACTATCAGACAAAATATTTTGGATATATTCCTAATAAAGGCCAATGATAACCTTGTAGCGTGTCAGGTAATAGAACGAATAAGTGATCATGAAGCAGTTCTGATGTACATTAGAGGATTCAGTGAATCAGTAGCCAGGAGGGAAATAGGTACAATTATAAAAAGGCACATATTGCAAATTTGAAAAGATATTTAAGGGAACATTTCAGCAAATGGAAGGAAGGCACATATACAGTAGAGTCAAGGTGGGAAGTATTCAATGAGATAATAAGATAGGGGGAAGAAAAATTTATTCCAAAACAGAAAATAAAAAGAAGTAAAGAAACTGCGTACTATAACAGAGAGGTGAGGAGGTTAAAGAGGTTGGTAAGAAGAGAAAATAACAGAGTTAAGAGAAAGCAGTTTAGTAGGGAATATCTAAAACAATTAAACAAGGACATAATAATAGCAAAAAAGGTGGCTAAAGATTGATTTGTGAAGAATATTATCAGTGCAGGCAGACCGTTGACTGATTCATCTAGAAATTGCTATAACTATGTTAGAAAACGGAAAGGAAGGGAGGGTGTTGATACACTTTTAGCTAAGGATGGACAAGAAGTTATGGAGGAATAGAAAGAGGCAGAGATTTTAAGTAACTGGTATAGTGAGAGCATTAGGTATGATGAAGCAGAAACAGGCGGTTATGACTGAGATAAGGATCTTAACAAAACAATTAAAAATGAGCACACCTCAAAATTTGAAATTCATCCTGAGGATATCATGAAGGAACTACGAATTTTTTTTTAAAAAAAGGGGCTGGTGTAGATAATATTACTACAGATTTCTTAAAGATATTCAGATATGACGTTGTACCTTGTCTTGATACTTGCTGCTAACCAGAGGATTGGAAAAGTGTGATAGTAGTGCCAGTACATAAAGGAGGGTTGAGTAATAGAGTTGAAAATTGTAGGCCAATCAGTTTGACTTCAGTGGTAGGTAAATTAATGGAAATATTGATATGCAACTACATCAGAAATATATGTGAGGAACGTAAGTGATTTTCAGGTAGGCAACATGGGTTCAGGCAAGTATATTCATGCGAATCTCAGTTGGTGGGATATATGCAATATGTATTTTGGATGAGATGGACAAGGGAGGTCAAATTGATAGTATAACATAGATCTTTCATTGGCTTTTGACAGAAGGAGCCATAAAATGGTATTAAATATCGTAAAATCTATTGGAATGGATCAGAAAGTGATTTGCTAGGTTCAAGAATTTTTAAGAGGTAGAAAACAGAAAGTTAGGATAGGAAATCTAGCATCAAAAGGAGTGGAAGTAAAAATGGGAGTGTCATAGGGTAGCGTATTGAGACCATTGGTATTTACTATTCTAATGAATAATTGTGTTGATTGTATAATATCAAAAATTAAAATGATTGCAGACGACGTAACGCTACATAAAAGGATCAAAAGAGTAGAGGATTGTAAACAGTTGCAGGCTGATCTGGACAGAATATCTAGTTGGGTTTGGAAACATGGGATGAAGATAAATGCAAAGATGTGTCAGCTTATTTGATACACAAATAAAAACTAAGGGTTTGTTATGATTATTAGGTGGGGAAACAATTGCTTATTGAAGACCTGAAATGTAAATATCTTGGCATTACATTTGATAACAAGCGTAACAGAATACATTTGACATGTAGTAGGAAAAGGATTCAAAATTCTGCACTTGTTGGAGAGAGTGATGTGGGGATGTACAAGAGAAGTAAATGATTTGGGTTACAATACTTTGGTCAGACCATTTCTTGAATATGGTAGTGTAGTATGGGACCCACATTTTGTGTATCAAATACAGGAGTTGGAGAAGTGCAAAGAATGGCTGCTGGATTTGTTTCTGGAAATTATCGCAGAATACAGTTAGTAACAGATATGATAAAGGAGCTGGAATGGAACTCATTGGAAGACAGACGATGGATGAAGACGGTCATGGCAGTGTACAAGGCATATGTTGTTGATGATGCATTGAAAGATATGGGTGTAAGAATTGAAAGTAAAGGGAAAAAATGACCATGACCACAAGCTGGCACTCGATTTCAGGTGCTAGGGTGTAGGAAGAATCTCTTTTTTAGGTAAGGGTGTCAGGGACTGGAATAAGTTACCAAAAGAAATGATGAATAATTTGCCAAAAACCTTGAAAGGTTTTTAAGTTAAAATTTGTAAAGGGCAATTATAGGTGGGTGCAGAAAAGATGGAGGATAGGTGTTTAGGGAAATTGCCACTGGAGCATGCGCTCCATTACAATTTAATTAAATAATATTATATTATATTGAAGTATGTGCGCATTGTTATAATTTTACTTTTTTCCACCTTAAATTTTGGCTGCTATTTTACTGAATCCTCTTAATAGCCATCAAAACTGCTTTGTAACTTATTACTTCAGTATCTTGAGATGTCATAATATTATCATTTGGCCTTATTTCGAATGGATCCCTTTTGCTCTGATTTATCATTTATGTAAAGTCTCCTTCCATTACTAAGGTATTTGGAGATTTTATTTCCTTGTAAT